>JAVJIF010034130.1:0-59746 GCA_038442645.1 Agave tequilana
TATGACGGAACTTACAAATGGCTCCGTCAAATAAGGGGTGGAAGATTCTTTCTTCCGGCATGGAGAGGATGTTCCCACTGTCCTATTTCCAGCACATGTCCGTCCCTCGGAAGATGGAATGGGACCTTTCTCGATATGTCCCTGAGATTACTCTCGGTGATTTGGGCTCCCATAAAGTACACCGTCATGATAGCCATGACAGGTCGGTTATCGGCCTTTCCCTGGGTCGCGCAAGTCTGAGGTTCCGGCTGGAGAGATATCACAACTCGGCACTACCTTCCTCAACGCATTCATGGAAGCGGAGGGTGATTATCCGGTTGGGTTCCGTGCGCCCGGGTGGGGCCATTCCACGGAGAACTATTGGTGGGGCAGGATGGTCGGCTTTGTCCTTACCGAGCTCGGGGATCTGCTAAAGCGTGTGGGACTGACTCGGCAGTCAGGGCCGTGCAGTGGGGGATCCCTCAAAGCTCTCAGAACTTCTTCGGGGTTCTAGAGCGTTATAATTCTTTGACGGGGACGTTCTTCACTCCGGTCGGGGAGATGGGCCTCGCTCTGCACGAGCTGCATGAAGTCTCAGGATTGGCAACAGGGGACATTCCCTATGAGGAATATGTCCCGACCACTGTGGAGCTTCACCTTTTGAAGGAGGAGTATCCCCTAATATATGAGACCTACTTGGAAGTGCTATGTCACTTCTACATTTGCTTCCAGATAACCAAATGGTGGTCGCAGGGAGTCAAGCAACTGTCTTGGCCAGTTACTTGTTCAACAACGTCAACACCAAAGACCATCTGATAACCCGATTGGCTCCCAGCTCTGATAGGGAGATTGAAGACAGGATCGACCAGGCTTCTGACAGTTTCTACACCACGGAGTCGAACGAGGACGGTTTCGACCCTGACTTGGTTTTTGAAAGCTTTCACCATCAAGCCCGGACCCCTATCTCCGATCGGGCGCTGTTGGCGGGCTTTCTGATGTTGTGGCTGAAGCGTTGTGTGGTACCCACGCTGCCACATGAAGTTATAGTTGCTGACGTGGTGTACCCGGCGGTGCTCCTGGCTCATGGCAACCCCATAGCCCTTCTCCCGGCCGTGGCGGCTGGTATTCAGAGCGGGCTGCGGGCGCTAGCTAAGAATTTCTGCGAGCCACCGAAAACTGCAGACTCCGAGAGAAAGCTGTATGTTGACTCAGAGGGGAATCCGACGGTGAAGCGTCCCAACCCTCGGGTCGAGAGCTGCCTTACACGTACCTCATGGCTTGGTACGTGATGCATTGCCCTTCCTTGATGACGGCGGTGCGTTGGAGGGAGAGTTCTGTCCCTTTTGTACAGCGGTTGGAGGGTTCGAACTGGCGTGATCCTTATATATATTACGTCCGGAAGTGCTTTCAGACCCTGCGAACTACCAGCTCAATCGTTGCCTCCCCCAGATCCCTGGTGCATCTTTCGGGGATCTACTTATTGATCCGCGGGCCCAGATGATTTCACGAGGTTATCCTCGGGAGCCTTCTGGTGGTTGCTCAATATTCGGCCCGGATATGTGCTCTTCCGGCAAGGGACGTCATGCACCATTGAGCCGTACATGCCGAATCGCTTCGCTCGACAGTTCGGCTATGATCAGCTCTATGTCGGGAACCCCAATGCTCGACTCGCCTTCGAAGGGAACCTGTTCGAGGGTGCTCGGGCCTGGTACTACAGTGTGGCTGGAGGGACGGGAGCAACTTTCCGTTACCTCTCGAGGGGCCCAAGTGCCATATGAGCCTCAGCTTCTGCACTTGGTACTCCCAAGCCATCCAGACACCAGACTTTTTTCCGGCGTCTTCATGCATCGAGAGCATCAATGCAAGTCTCGAGGCAAGGACAGAGTCCGGTAAACCGTCGAAACTCGTAGAACAGTATCTGAAGGCCCAGAAGGAGGTCGGGAGAAGGACGAGAAGGGAGCACGAGCCACGGAGCCACGACCACCAAGGGCGGAGCCGCAAGCGACTAAGGCGGAGCCGCGAGCAACAAGGGCAGAGCCGCAAGCAACTAAGTCTCGACAGGCGGTGAGCAAGCGTCGTCAGGGCTCTACTTCTACTGCTGGGCCTGCCCGTAAGAAGGTGCGGAGAGACTTGGCACCAGCAGTTTCTCTACCAGCGGCCATCCCTTCTGGTGTCAGGAACTGAGGGAGGAGGATATAGCTGAAGAAGAAACTCCTCTAGTCCGTGTTCCCAGGTCGCTTAGCAGAAGCCACGGGTCTGCGGAGGAAGGGGAGCTTGTTGATCGATCCACCGCCACTGATGAGGATGAGCAGCTAGAGGTCGACATCATGAGCGGAGGAGATGTCGATATTCTGGGGATTTTAGCTCATCCCGAGCCTTCTTCTACTCATGAAAGAAGAGATGAGGCACAGCAGTCGGGGTCCCCTTGTGTCTTCATCTCCAGTCCTCGGGCAATTGATCCCAGTCCTACCACTGGGGTAATTGGAGGCAAGGCTCCGGTTGCAGAGCTTCCTCGCGTTGAGCTGTCTTCTTCCTCGTACTCAGGGGAAAGCGAGTTTGAAGACCAGGTCGACTACGGTGATGAACCCACTCTTCCTGATCCGAGCAAGTTCTCCCATATCTCGGAGGAAGAAATATACGGGGGGGAACCGTTGACGGTGCCATCACCGTTGGCGACAGTTGCTCCCATTGCAGGTACTTTCACCCAATTCCTCTTTGGTTTTGAGGAAGGTGTCTTAACATTCTTCTTTCATGCTGCAGGGTTGGCTGAGGATGCCGAGACTACAACCTCCTCGCATATCGAGGAGATGGTAAAAGAGGTGACCCAGCTCGAAGGAGTTGAGGCTTCGGTTGGCGGGACAACTTCGAAAGGGGCGATTGCGGAAACTAGGGAGCCCTCCGCTTTGCCGGAAAAGGAGGTACCCACTGAGGCTGGGGAAGCTCTCACTCTGCAGGATTCACCCAAGGGTTCGATATCTCTGGACCTCCCAGGTGGTAAGGAAGTTCTGATATTTTGAATGTTTCGCTTTTCACCTTGTGGCTAATGTTGTGGTCATTTGTAGAGAGAACTAAGGGGGCTCAGGTGGAGAGTCCAATGATTGATATCCCTCCAGAAGGCCACACGGCTCAGGTCTCGGCTGAAGTTTCTGAGGAGGAGGTTCCTGTAGAGATAGCACCTCTGGAAACGCCCGAGGCTTCTTCTGCTCTAGCCGCATCGGTGGTCAGCACAACTCTTGTGCGAGAAGATCCGCCTTATCCCGTGACAGAAAAGGGGTCGGGAAGCTTCCCAGGTGGTGACGATATGGGGGAACTGGCACGCCAGATGGTGCAACAATTCTTTGCTTCGATGGGATCATGTATTGATCTCATCTTACGTGGAAGCAGCTCCTTCAATTTTGCCAGACGCTTCTCAGAAATCTGGCCGAAAACGTCGAATTAACCGGGGGCCCCTCACTTGCCCGGGCGTGTCTGCGGGTGGTGGAGCAACTAGGAGACGACCTGCACGAGCTGAAGTCTTTGGAAAATGCCAGCTCTTCTAGTGAGGCCCAGGCCACCCTAACCCGGCTCTTAGCTGCTCAAGAACAAGAGCGACAGGAGGCAGAGGCACAAATAGATGCAGAGATCCGCAGCCTCGAATATTCCCAGGCTGAATGTCAGAAACTAACTGACGATTCAAGGGAATCCGAGATTGTCATGCAGAGCACGGAGCATGTCATCATCAGTGCTCGGGACACCATTGCCAAGGCTCGGGACACCATTTCCAAGGCAGAAGCTGTGCTTGCGATCAATGAGAAGAAGCTTATTACCATCAAAGAGGAGCTCGCGGAGCAACAGGCGGCTAAGGCACGAGCTGAAGAGAGTCTGTCTCTACATTCTTCCAGGGTGGAATCTCTGCGAGCGCAGCTGGCTGCAAAACCCTTCCTATCTGAAGAGGAGCTGCGGGTCCAAGCCATGATGGAGGCTGAGAAGGCACGTCAGATCAAGATGCATCATCTCAGGGAGCAAATCCGTTCCTTGGCGAACCAGGACATTTAGCCTTCTTTTCTTTTTTTTTTTTTTTTGTAAAGAAAAGGACACTCTATTTATCAGAGTGTTTGTATCCACTTTTGATATAAAAGGGACATTTTTTGTTCCATCTTCTTTGCTTAGCTGTGGATGAATCCAACTTCTTGATCACTGGCTGTGAATACTGAACTTAGGTAAGACTAAGTTCTTTCAATGAACGCAGCATCGACTCGCGGCCTCTGTTCACAGGGAGACGCGGGTATCAGTTCAGAATAACTTGGGCAGGACCAAGTTCTTTGGGCAAAACGCAGCATCGATCCATAGGGAGACGCGGCCATGAGTCCAGAAGGACTTGGGCAGAACCAAGTTCTTTTGATGAAACGCAGCGTCAATCCATAGGGAGACGCGGCCATGAGTCCAGAAGGACTTGGGCAGAACCAAGTTCTTTTGATGAAACGCAGCGTCAATCCATAGGGAGACGCGGCCATGAGTTCAGAAGGACTTGGGCAGAACCAAGTTCTTTTGATGAAACGCAGCGTCAATCCATAGGGAGACGCGGCCATGAGTTCAGAAGACGCGGCATCCGTCTGTAGGGAGAGACGCGGATCTGCTTCGCTAGGAAAGACGCGGATCAAGCAGACGCGAGGGACGCAGCCTTGTGCATTTTCATTAATCCCAAAATGGACTAAGTGTTCTCCCTTAAAAAGGACCCCGTTTGCTGAGGGGACGTGACTTTGCATCACGCGGACATTCCTCTAGGACGCGGGTGATCGTCATCCAATCTGGGGAGGGGACGCGAATTTTGGATATGGTTCTTCAGTCTGCGTCTTGGTGTAACCTCCCAGGCGTTACATACAGCCTGTCATAAAGATTTGATGTGATCTTCAAATCTCTATTGATGATCGGGAATGCAGATTTTTCGCTGTTTCCCGAAGCGGTTATCCACGCGTCGGCTTCTTATTAGTCTTGAGCGTTAATTCCCTTTAATGAGAAACCGATGCGGGTGGTTGGAGATTGGTTCCTGCGACGGTTTTCGAAGCGGCGTTACAGGCGTCAGTCCCTTATTAGACCTTGACAATCGTGCAGTCATTAAGGCCGGCGGTTCAGATTAGGAGATCATTAATTGCAGTTATCGGGGGCTGCCTATAAATAGGGCGCACCCTCTCCCTTCAACCCAATCTTTGGACTGTTTTCTTTTGAGAGCGAGCGCTCTGAGAACCTTCATCCTCTTCAGAGTATTGTCTCCATGGATGAGGATGGCTCTGTGGATGAAGATGACCCAGGGCTTGTATGCTCCTGTTTGGTCTCTTCGGGGCAGAGTGTCTCTCTGATCATCTTGCACGTCCGCGTCTGGACGCAGAGAGCCCAACTCTTGGTAGAAGCCTCTGTTGGTACGCCGTCCCGATTAGCCATGATATTTTAATCTACCACGGCCTGTACCTTGGCATCATCATTATCTGGACCCCCTCACGAAGTCTGTGTTGGTGCATTCCTTCTGGAATTTGCGCCACAGACTTGAACTTCTCTGGACGCGAGTGCAGGGGTCTTTGGCACTTGGCGCTGGCTTTGTTCACAAAGCTTGCGTTTCAAAGCCACTGTCTTGGGGCGTTTTATAGCCACTGCCTTGGACGAATTCCAAAAAGGTTTCAGACCCGAGCCTTGCAACTCTTGTTCACTCAACAAGGAGATGGCAACTTTCGGCGTCTGTGCCTTTTCGGCGTCTGTGCTTTCGACTTGGGCGCAGAATGAGACCGCGTTTTGATTCGCGTTTGTCTCTGCTGACGCAGCAGTTTGGCTCACTGCGTGGGTCATTCCCGCGTTTGCAGTCTGCATTTGCGACTTAGTTTTTCTCTGTTGAAACATACTAAGTTGCAGATTGTTCTGATTCCTTTGTTTCATTTCTTGCAGGTAGACTTGCTGGTTTGCTGGGCCCCTGGAAGGATGCTTTGGCCGGTGAACTTGTTCGATGTTCACCTATAAGAGAGTATATTATGGTCCTCGTCACCTATAAGAGAGTATATTACGTCTCTGACGAGGACCCAACCCTCGCCAAGGTCTCTTCAGATCTGCTTCGCCATTCATGCCTGCTGGCAAGAGATGGTCAGGCTATGCATGACGGCGATGAGGGTTCCGGCGGTTGTGGTGACGGACAAGATCCTCTTCCTCTCCCACTCCAGAAGTCACATCAAGGACAGTCCATGTCCGTTGGATGGCCTGCTAGGGAAGGAGACGCTCCTGAACGAAGGGTTGCAGGACTTTCTGTTGCCACCAGACTTCAAGAACACCATTGCCCTTAGCTTAGTCAGCTAGGGCGCTTTCGATGCTTACATCATGCATCGTGGTGTAACCAGCTTCTATTGTAGCCACAAAACATCGCGCACTTGGACTCAGACGCGGCTTATAAGGAGTGAGTGCAACCTCTAAGAGAGAGAGAGGGACTTCTTTGTACTCCTTAATTGTAACACTCAATCTTATTGTATAAGAGAGCGTTTTTACTGTAACACTCCATCTTATTGTATAAGAGAGCGTTTTGTATCACTTCATATGTTTGGAAATAAATAAAAGTGACACTCTTCTTTTTGCCTCTTTCATTGTCTTGAACTTTTTTGTCTTAGACTCGTAGGAGCAAAGAATCTTTGACTTTGTTAAAATTATGATGGTAACTTTAATAAGTCAAATTTTGTAAGAAAAGATCCTATTTCAGGAACTCTCACAATACTGTCAGAGGTGTGATGTTAACTTACAGGGATGAAACGACTTTTTGGTGGACCTGCCACTTTGTAATAGAAAGTGACAAGTAGAATTTGGTACCCCCAGGGAGGGTGAACTCTGATCAGAGGTTTAGAATTAACTTAATCGAGTTAGCTGGGGATTTTGATGAAAACACTGTTAATTGGTGTAATATTAACCTAACAATATTTTTAGGTGGACCTGTTATTCTATTGAAGAGAATAACAAGTGAGATTAGACTCGTGGAGAGTCTAGGAAGGTTTGTTACCATCAGAGGTGTGATATTAACTTGACGGGTTGAAAGTGGTCTTGTCGGAAGTGTAATGTTAACTTGACAAGGATGCGAGTCAGAGGTGTGATATTACCTTAACTCAGAAGTATTTCAGTTTTGTTTAGGAAAAACTGAGAATGTCACTGCCATAGGTGTGATGTTTAACTTAACAGTGAGGTAATGCTAGAGGTGTAATGTTGAACTTAGCATTGGTCATCTCGACTTGGACAAGGAAGTCGGGGAAAGGTCATGGCCATAGGTGTATTGTTGAACTTAGCGATGACTCAGATGCTAGAGGTGTAGTGTTAACTTGGCAACATTCATTTCAGCTTCGATGTGGAAGACTGAAGAAAAGTGACTGTCAGAGGTGTAATATTAAACCTGGCAGAAACTTGAAGTACTGCTTAGAGGTATAATGTTAACTTAAACAGTAGTTTTGTCAGAGGTGTGATATTAACTTGACAAGAATTGGCTTGAGCCGAAAGCAGTTTGAGGACCTGTCATTCTATGGATGAGAATTGACAGGTGAGATTTGAAGTGCCAGAGGTGTAGTGTTAACTTGGCAAAATGTAGAGTTGACAAGCAAGATTTGTACTCTACAAGGGGTATCTCATTACCAGAGGTATGGTGTTAACTTGGCAACGATTGTTTTTTTTTTTTTTGTGGTCCTACCATTCTGTGGATGAGAATTGGTAAGGGATTTTGGAGGAAAGAGTGGAATCAAGTCCACTTAGGATTTTTAGCAAACCCCCAGCTATCAACGGATTTGAGGTGCCTTTACCAACTACCGTTTGAGTTGGGCTAGCCATGCTATTCCCCCCAGCATGATGAGTTGTCGAAGACTTATGTTGGGCTTAAAAGCCAACATTTTCCTCTATCCTTAGCCGTTGGAGGCGTCGGATGTTAATGAAGAAATTCTTCTTGCTTTGATCAGAGGTGTACTATTAACTTGATCAGCGGAAGAATACCATCTAAGGATAGTACTTCTTCAGGAATCTGCCATTGATTGGCATCATAAGTGTATCGCCATTCGAGGTTATGAGGCGATATGATCCATTCGAGTAGACTGACTCTACCACAAATGGTCCTTCCCATTTGGGTTGGAATTTGCCTTTCGTCTTGTGCGTCATCACCATGGGTCTTCTGACGGCTAAGACAAGGTCACCTTTCTTGAAAGTTCGCACTTTAACTTTCTTGTTGAAGGCTCTGGTGATTCGAGCTTGGTAGAGCTCGATTTGCTGTTGGGCTTGCAGACGCTTGTCGTCTAAGGCCTCCAGTTCCTGGAGTCGCTGTCGATGCTTCTCCTCTATCGTCATCTCCGCTGTCAAGGCGACGCGTAGAGATGGAATTTGGATTTCCAGGGGAAGCACGGCTTCACATCCGTATACCAAGGAAAACGGCGTGGCCTTTGTCGGGGTTCGCACTGTTGTGCGATAGGCCCATAAGCATTCGCCTAGCTTGTCGTCCCAGTCGCGTTGACTCTTTGAGACGAACTTTTTGAGAAGCTTGCCAATGGTCTTGTTGAAAGCTTCTGCGAGGCCATTAGCGGCAGGATAGTATGCCGTTGAGGACACACTCTGGATTCTGAACTTAGCGCAGAATCTCTGGAATGCCTGGCTGATGAACTGGGGTCCATTGTCATGGACAATCCGCCGAGGTACACCGAAACGGTAAATAACGTGATGTTTTACGAACTTGATCACGTTGGACGACTTCACCTCCTTCAAAGGAACGGCTTCGGCCCATTTGGAAAAGTAATCAGTTATTGCTAGAATGAACCGATGTCCCTTTGATGATGGTGGGCTGATAGGACCAACCACATCCATCCCCCACATTTCAAATGGCCATGTAGAGGTCGTAGAGTGGAGGTACCCTGGTGCTTGATGGATAAAATCTCCATGTATTTGGCAAGCGTGACATCTTTTGGCATAGGCGACGGCGTCGGCAACCATCTTGGGCCAATAGTACCCCAACCTTTGGAGTCGATGTTCCAGTTTTGGGCCAGGTTGATGGGCTCCGCACGTACCGTCGTGGGCCTCTTTCAATACCTCCTGGGCCTCTTTTGGTGAGAGGCACCGGAGTAAGATCCCGTCATGCGACCGACGATACAATGTTCGTGTAATCGCATTATAGTAAAACTTAGGGGCTTTCCTTCAAATGGCAGCCGCCTCTTTGGCGTCCTCAGGCAGGATGCCGTACAAGACATAGTCGATGTAGGGGAATCGCCAGTCTTTAAGCTCTGGACCGGCCGACAATTCCAGCGCTTCTTTGCCTCGACAATCTCCCTTTGACTCCTGATAGTCCTCGAGAGTATTTTTCGGGCAATGCAAGTCGTGGCTGTAGACGAATATTTTCTCCATTGCTCCAGCTGGAAGAGCTAGGGAGGCTGCAAGGGATGCGAGTGCATCGGCGTGCGCATTTTGCCTGCGCGGTACATGGTCGATGTAGAAGTTAGCAAACCCCTCGGCCATGCGGATAGTTGCGTTATAATAGGGTACTAAGTCTTCATGTCTGACTTCGTACTCCCCGCGAATTTGGCTGACGATGAGTTTAGAGTCACCGTATGCCTCGAGATTTTTAACGCCAATCTCATCGGCGAGCTGCATCCCGATCAATAGAGCATTGTACTCCGCCACATTGTTGGAACAAGGCTCTGTTAGCGAGACAGCTCGAGGGATCACATAATTTTGTGGGGAGACAAGTACTACTCCTACCCCCGCCACTACTTGTCCCTTGGGGCTTGTCCTTGATGCACCGTCGAAGAAAAGTTGCCACACTTGACTTTCGAACGATGTCTGAGTCAGGTAGACTTCGGCCACTTCGTCTGGGAGATCCTCGTAGACTTTGGCTGCCCTCGGATCTGGGTGTTCAGCTAGGAAGTCTGCCACCGCTTGTCCCTTAATGGCTTTCTGCGGCAGAAAGTGCATATCATACTGGGATAGCAACATGGCCCATTTTGCCAGCCGGCCATTTAGTGAAGAAGATTTTGTCATAAGTAACCTCAGGGGGTTGACTTTTGATATGACATTTATAGTCTGGCCTACCAGATAGTGTCGCATTTTCTGAATGGCGAACACTAGTGCCAAACATTCCTTCTCGATCGGGTTGTACCGATGTTCGGCTCCGATCATTGTTCTACTCAGATAGTAGATTGCATGTTCTCGTCCTTCTTCATCATTCTGAGCTAGTAGAGCTCCCAAAGAATGGTCCATTGCCCGGACGTACACCAGGAAAGGCTTTCCGGACACCGGGGCTGCAAGGACTGGTGGTTGGGTGAGGTATTGTTTAATTTCATCAAACGCTTGTTGGCAAGCATCGTCCCAAATGAACGAGACACCCTTATTCATCAATTTAGCGAAGGGCTGGCATCTTCCGGAGAGGTTTGAGATGAACCTGCGGATATACGCCAATCGACCCTGTAAACCCCTAAGTTCCTTGAGGTTTCTCGGGGGTTGCATCTCTTGGATAGCGCGGACTTTCTCCGGATCCAAATGGATTCCTGTGGAAGTCACAACAAATCCTAGGAATTTGCCACTGGCTACCCCTAGGAAGGACTTGGTGGGGTTCATCTTCAATTGATGAGCCCGCATGATGTCGAAGACCACCTTCAGATCAGCTATGTGATCTCCTTTAATGCGACTTTTCACCGCAATGTCATCGACATAACATTCCACCGTTTTGCGCATTTGCTGATGGAAAATGGCATTCATGGCCCTTTGGTAGGTTGCCCCCGCATTCTTCAGTCCAAAAGGCATGACAATATAGCAATATACCCCTAGAGGAGTCCTGAAGGAGGCATGCTTTTCATCATCAGGATACATTTTGATTTGATTGTATCCTGAGAATCCGTCCATGAAGGACATTCGTTAGAATCCACAAGTATTGTCAATCATAACATCTGTGATTGGTAATGGGAATTCGTCTTTGGGGCAGGCCTCGTTTAGATCGCGAAAGTCGATGCAGATCCTGATCTTCCCGTTCTTCTTGGCGACGGGGACGATGTTGGCTACCCAGTCGGGATGTTGTTCTTCCCGTATGAAGCCAGAATCGATGAGCTTTCTAACTTCTGATTGAATCGCCTCCATTATTTCGGGACGGAACCGTCGCTGCTGTTGTTTGACAGGTTTTACGTCCGGATTGATGTTGAGGCGGTGCATGGCCACTTGAGGATCAAGTCCTGGCATATCCTCGTAATTCCAGGCGAAGACGTCTATGTACTCTTGTACAAGAGATATTAGATCCTTCTTCTCCAAAGGTGATAGGCCATCACTTATGAAGATGGGCTTAGGGTTAGCCTCATTTCCTAAGTTGATCTGAACGACCTTGTCTTCTGTGGGTGGCTCACGCTGTTCAAAGCGAGTGTCCCAAAGAGCATTCAAATGTTTGATCCAAGGATCTGCATCTGCGAGGATCATTTCTTCATCTTATCCTCCAGGTGGCTTGTTGAAGCCATGTTCACTGAAAGTTCCTTAAAGATGTTACCGACACTGACATCTGACTCCCAAGATGATGTGTCTGAAGAGTGATCGTTGCTTGACGATTCTTGAGAATCGGAGGCTGATGGGACCGGAGTTGATACATAGCCCAACCCCCGGCGCGTCCGATGATAATAATCGGGGGCCTTCCCTTTTGGCACAAAGGATCGAAGTAGCGTTCTCCTTCCTCTGCCGAAGTTCAACCCGGGTCTGTTGGTTAGATCATACCCCATGCACTTCATCATTTTGAGCGCTTTTGGTTCATAATGACTGAGCTGAGGGGATTCCTCCTCACTTTCTGATTCTTCGCGGGACGTTGGTTCAGTCGTCATTCGCCCAAAAAGGATTGGTTTTTGGCCTTTTCGTCTTGTCGGAACCATGAATATAGATTCCTGCGCATCACCATTATCCTGGTATGTCCCGAAAAATGATTTTACTGGTACATGCAATGATATCAAAGCATCCATTGCCGACCAGATATCATCGTCTACGTCGGTACTAGTATCCGACGGTATTGAATCGGATGCACACGCAGAAAAATACTCAAAGTCTAAATTCTCATTAATATACCAACCGCCTGCATCGTCGGTGGTATTATCAACATCGAGCTTATTAGTGCTCTTTACAAGTGGTTCTAACTTCCACAGGCACTCTTCTTGCTCGGGCTCAGTGTCAGCCTCATTACCAGAGTCTGGCACCTCCAGTTGCGGGGTTTCATCCACCGGATCCTGATATAGGATGGAGTCCGTGAAATAATTTTCGACCCCCTTAAACGGATACCTTTCGGCAACCAACGTTTGCACCTTCCCACTCGCGTCAATGTATTTCATGACTTGGTGAAGAGTGGAGGGAACGATGGTGTTGCGGTGGATCCATGGTCGTCCCAGCAGCAGATTGTAGGAAGTGTCGGCATCGATGACGTAGCACGTCACCTCCGACTTGAGGCTCCCAATCTGGTACTTGAGCTTGATCTTCCCCATCGGACGGGTGCCGTTGGCATTGAACCCATAGATGGTTGTCTGTGTAGGGCTCAGACGGTGGGTAGGGATGCCGAGGTGTTGCATGACTCGGCGGGGCATGATGCTCAATGCGGACCCTGGATCTACCTGAATGCGGTTTACCTCAGATGATCCGATATAACCTGTGAAGTACAGGGGTCGATCATGCTTCCCTTTAACCTGCATATCATCTGCCGTGAAGGTAATGCAGGGAGCATTCTGGGAGGTGTGGAGACAATTCTCTACATCTTTCTTCTTTGGCACCTGGGTCATAAAGACCTCAGCATTTGCCAGAGCTTCTTGTAGAGCCTCCCTGGTCGACTTTGATAGTCTTAGAAGCTCATACAGGGTGATCCGCGCCGGGATGTTGGCCAATTGAGCCAAGACATCAAAGCGGTAAGGCGTTGTGGATCCTTCCGCTATACCCTTTTGAAGAGCTCGAGAGAATCGAGTCTCTTTTTGTTTCTCCACTGGTGGCTTCGTGGAGGGCCTAGTTGGCTCTGCAGCCGGTTGTGGAGGGTTTGCCGCCACTTCGCCGTACTGCTTCAAGTAGGGCTGTCCCGAACGAGTCCCCGTCATTGGCTGGTTGGGCTCTGCGGCCAAGACTATTGTTTCCTCTTCTGAATCAGTCAGTGAGGGAACATCATCCTCTGCTTCTCGGGAGGAAGCACATACCACATGGCAGGACGAAGCTTTTGCCTTGCCTTTGGACTTCCTGTTGGTTACAGTAGTCCACTGCTGGCTATCCACTAGGTCAGGGTGGACCCACATGATTTCCCCTTGAGGCGTAGGGACGGGTACCAAGCCCTTCTCCTGCTGCTGGTGAGGGTCTGTGTTGACCACTCTTAGTTCTCCTCTTGGGATTGGGATCACCCCTGCAGGTGCTGGAGGTTGTTTTCCAAACTGGAGAATCGACGTCATGTTGGCTGTCACCTCCTTCTATTCTGGTCGGAGTTTCAACACCTCCGCGTCAATCAAAGCCTGAAGGATGTCCTTGAAGATGTAACAGCTTCTGGTAGGGTGTCCCAACATCCTGTGGTACAAGCAGTAGTTGGGGTTGTCGGTCTTGCCGACTTCCTGAGGGCGCCTGGCCTCAGGGAGCTTCAGTCGGTTGCTCTTGTTGAGTAGCTTGAAGAGCGAATCGACATGTTCCTCCTTGAAGGAATACTGCTTGTTGGTGCGGGGTTGGCTTGAAGAGCCACTCGCCTTGGCTGGTTGAGGTTTGGTGGGAGATTTGGTCTCCGTCGCCAAATTATCCTTCCGCTTTGTCTGGAGGGAGGTGTCTGGCACTCGCCTAGTTGACCTCTCCGGCCGTGGCTTGCCTTCTTCTGCCCTGACGCGGGCAACAATCTCCTCAGCCTGTTCACCTTGTTGGACTAATTGTTTCTAGGTGCGGCTTTCAGCAACTCCTATTTGAGCAAGGAGTGAGGTTTGGAGGTTGTGGCGGCATGTTTCCACCAGGGTGGCCTGGGTCATACCGCTTGGACACCGGAGTGCCACGTTCCGAAATCTTTCCACGAAAGATTTGACGGACTCTCCCTTTCGCTGTCTCGTAGCTAACAGGGTGGGCATTGTGACCTCGGAGTCATCTTCGAAGAAGCGTGTTAAGAACAGCTTCTCCAAGTCGCCCCAGTTCTTGATAGAACCTTCCGGGAGTTTCATGAACCACTCAAAGGCCAACCCTTTCAGGGTGCCGATGAACAGTCGCGCCAGGATGGCGTCATTATCTACTACATTCCCGGTTTGGGATTTGAAGTAGTAGATGTGCTGATTAGGGGACCCCTTCCCATCAAAGGCTTGGAGGGTTGGAGCCTTGAACTTAGGAGGGTACGGGACTAAATCCCACTCAGCTGGATAGGGCCGGACCACTCCAGCTTCTTGGAGGTCTTTGCGATTGGCAAGGGCATTGAGGCGTTCCTCCAATTGACTCATCCTTTTAGCATGAGCCTTCCCTGGGTCTCGGTCGCCCTTTGACGAGGGTTTGGACGAGCCAGAAGTAGATCGAGGCTTCTCTTCAGAAGGCTCGGAAGATGAGCTTCCTCCCTTTCTCTCTCTGTCCCTCGGCCTCCTAGGAGGAGATCTCCTCCTGTCTTCGAGCAGCTGTGCAAGCGCCAACTTGATAGCATCGATAGATTCCTGTTGAGACACAATCATCTCCATTTGTCTCTTTTGGATCTGTTCCAGACGTCTAGCTGTCTCATCAGGAGTGCCTGTCATGTAGGCAGAGGTCTCCTTCTCAACGGAGGAGTTTGAAGCCCCTGATTCCACTACGGCGGAGTGGGAATCGTTCACTTTAATGCCATGGGCTAAGGCATTATAGTCAACCGGGGGAATGGCCCCAGTCCGGGTACGAGTGTGTTGATACACCCCTTCCGGTTCAGAGTCAGACTCATCTGAGCTGACTGCAAGTCCTTTTCCCTTGCTTCTGCTTGTCATGTTCGCAGTAAGCTCCGGGTATTCAACGTCAGAGAAGATTCTCCTTCTATGGGAGCGTCTTCTTTTGGCTGACGGGGGAATCGAGGTCAGCTGTCTAACTAAAGACTGCTGGTGCACACTCGACCCGCAACGGTACTCCGAGAGCATGGAGATGAGCCGTTGGCAGCAGCAAGATGAAGTGACCTGGTGGGCACTTCTTTTCTTTGTTAAATAATCCCTCAAATCCATGGAAGAGGGATCAAAGAGACTAGCCTCACAACGTCGAAGACGGGAGGCATCCATGTGCTGTGCAGAATGGACGCAGACTTCAGGGACGCAGCTCTCGCGTCGCGGCTATCTGATGCGCGCCTGGCGTCTCTGTTGAGATGAGACGCGAGTCTTGCGTTGATGCCTGGTGCGTCCGGGCAGAGACGGGTGAGAGAGAGTGGGCTGCTGGGCCCCATGCCTGTGAGCGCGTGTTTCTTGCGTTTGACGAGACGCAGAAGCTTCGCTTTGGCGTTTGGTAAGCTGGTCTTCGGAGGACTCAACTTGAGGAGTTACGCACTTGGGCCGCCAAACGCGGATTTCACGTACTGGACGTGCCGTGGGCAAAGCGCCAGATTGCATGTCGCGTTTAGCCTCAGTCGGACAACCAATGGTTCCAGCTTGAAGCTGACGCGCGCGTCTCCTCTGTCGACGCTCAGCATTTCGGTTGCGTCGCGGAGGAGGAGAGAAACCGACAACATCCTGATGCTGAACATCAGGGGTTTTAACCACGCGGGTCCTCTGAGGGACACTGACGCGGGTCTTTTGTGCGACGCAGTTGGTCGCAGCAGCAGTCGCGCGTGAGACCACGCTGGCCTTCTGTGCACAAGGGACCGTAGCAGTGGCGCCCAAGAGAGCCTCAGATCGAGCTTCGGAGTTATTCCCCGCCGAGACCCTGCGACAGACGCGGGTCTTTGGACTCTTAGAGCCAGAAGAGAGAAACTCTTCGAATTTCGCCTGGTCGAACTCCACAACAAGTGTCTCGACCATTTTTCCCCTACGGAGGAGGTCATCCTGCGCCACGGCTTGTTCGTCAGTGACAAACGTATTCCCCAGCGGAGTCGCCATCTCTTGTTGGACACGGAAAGAGAGAGGGAGGTGTAAAATTTCCTTGAATCAGATGAAAAATTACAACAGACTAATCTTCCGGTTACAAGGGAGGGAGGATGTTGAGGCTTGAATCCCCCCTTTGTTTAGTGCTGGGTTCTTCGTGTGGCGGTGGAGAGTGAATCTTGTTCTCCGTTGACCAGATGACCGTCTGGACCGTCAAGGGATCTTCTCCTTGGCAGGTAGAAGGAGTAACTCAGCCCCGTCTACCAAAACTCTAAAAGAGAAGGTAGGCGAAGAGCAACTTGTACGCAGCAAGTTAGCTTGAAGAGTCGAGCTCTTTCTCTCTCTCTGTCTGTCTATTGATGCCCTTCGATTTCTTCTGATTGCCGATTGCCGATCGCCAAAAATTCGACCCCTCTTCATAGCGACGGGGCTATTTATATATGCTGTAGGGGGAAACGTGCCCCCTAAAAATACTCCACGATGAGAGCCAACTTCCCCGCTACATGGGCGGTAACTAACCCACGTGCCTGCTAAAGACACGCCACGATGGGAGCTGATTTCCCTTATGTGTGGGCAGTGATTGGTCCCTTAACCAAGGCGGTTATAACTGAGACGCGGGTTTCAAGCCAACGCGCCTTGATGCTGAGACGCGGGTGTCGAGCCAACGCGCCTTGATGTTGAGACGCGGGTGTCAGGCCGACGCGCCTTGATGCTGAGACGCGGGGGTCAAGCCAACGCGCCTTGATGTTGAGACGCGAGTGTCAGACCGACGCGCCTTGATGCTGAGACGCGGGTGATAGTCCCTCGCGTTTAGAGCTTGAAACTTTGCTTTTCAATAGCTTATCCTCCAGTAACTTTTGAACAGCCTACAGTATCAAGTAATAAAGGTAATCTTTTTCTTTTGTTCATTGTTCTTATGTGCATTGTTTTACTTTTCTTTTTGCTTTCTTTTCTTTTTCTCTTTTATCTCTGTTGGTTGTTGATGACATGCAAGTGATTTCCAACGCATAAGTATAACTAATCTTGGTGGTTGCCAACGATATTTCATGGAGATGTTCTCCTCCTCAAGACGTATCACTTCATGCTTGTGCGAGACTTGATGATATAATGCGAACAGGGGATTGAGATCGATCCTATGGTTTATGCATTCAACGCTTCCTAAGCAAGGTAGAAAGTGTTAGGATTTCACGTTTTTCTTCAACCAAGGTTAGTGTTTATTTCTTTTCTTTTCTTTTATTTTATTTTTGTAGATTAAATCACTATTTTCCAACTTTTTCTTTCCGACTCATTGTAAATACCGCTCTCTTTCTAACCTAACCAATATTTTCTTATTAATAACTAAAAAAAGATAAATTTTTAGAGATAACTTACAAACGCTTCTATTGCTATTCCCTCCCAGAGGATCACGACCCGCATAGCCATTGCTACCGCGGATTAGTATTGAGAACCTTGCACAACTACTTCTAAATCTAACATTCCTTATTTTGTGTGCAGGTGAATCTCGATCAAACAAGTGGCTAAGAAGCCTTTCTTGGGTACATTAGTCTTTCTTTTCTTGGTGCACATGTCCTTAAGAAATTTTACATAAGATGGGACTTGTTGGATGGCATCAAGAAGTGGCACATTTATCTTCACTTGGTTAAGGATCTCAATTATCTTATCCATGTGAGGATTCTGCTTGTTGTTCTTTAGCCTATTAGGAAATGGTACTATAGGCTTGTGCACTTGACTGGTTCACTTATCCGTGTCAGATTTGGAAGATTGGGACTAGATGAGGTAGATGCTTGAGTGTGGTTGTGCTGAATGGGATTGGATGGTGTTTACACTTGATTATTAATTTTTTTTCCTGACCTCAATGTATGAACAGCATTACATTGAGTCAATGATTGATTCTCAGCCAAATGAGCTTGTTGAGAATTCCTAGGATTCATTATTGGCTGACTAGGCAAGATACCCTTTTGCCTTTCATTCTGTGGATTGGCTAATTGGCTCATTTGAACCTCTAGCCTCTGTATTGTTTGCATGAGGGAATCTTGGTTCTTTACCTTTCTATATTTCTCTCAAAATCAGTCATTCCCCTTTCAAGTTGAGGATTCTGGAAGGAAGATGGTGGAGCTTGGTTGGGAAAGGTTTGTTGATAATTTGAAAAATTGTTGGAGGATTGTGAGGGTAATTTAAAAAGTTGGTTAATAATTGGAAGAATTATTGAAATGATGGAAGTGACTTGCATGGTTTGACCATGGGTGGTCATTATTGTGTTGGCTCCATGAGAAATTTGGGTGATTTCTCCAGTCAGGATTGTACGTTGGTGCGTAAGGATCATTGTTCGGCCTTGAAAAGACCGCATTCATCAGTTCAGGATATTATTACTGAGTTTGAAACACAGGACACTCCTCAAACACATGATTCATGGCTTGACAGTATGTACAGCCCGGAGTTGGAAATTGGTTTGGGCTGACTTGATTGACTGGACTTAGTTTCTTAGTTTCTAAAACTTCCAGTCTTCTCGCTAGGTTAGCTAATTTAGCCTCATTAGCTATGGATGATTCAATAGAATAGAGACCTCCTTTTGAAGAGATGGAGTTTGAATTCCTAGAGTTTTCACTAGTTGGTTCTTATTGGATGGTCTTTTCAGCTAAATCCTCATATAAATTCCATCCTTCATTCTCATTCTTCTGCAAGAATCCCCCTTGGCACATGGTTTCTAAGAGGGTCTTGGTTGAGTAGTCTAAACCATCATAAAGAATTTGGCATTATCGTCATATCTCTATTTCATGATGAGGACATTGGATAAGGAGGTCTTTGACGCGTTCAAAGTACCTCCAAAATGGTTCACTAGGTTTTTTCTTGAACTGCATGATGTTTTTCCTAACGAGAGCGATCTTGTGAATTGGATAGAATTTCTTCAAGAATACCTTGATGAAACCATCCCAGGATGTGATAGAGCCGGCCGCTAAGCTGTAAAGCCATTTCTGGCTAAGTCCTTGAGAGCAAATGGGACAAATCTCAACCTAATAACATCATCTACAAGGTGTGGGATTTTCATCATTAAGCATACTTTCTCAAATTCTCTTATGAAGAAGTAAGCATCTTCGGACTCTAAGCCATGGAACTTAGGGAGTGGGTTGATTAACTGAGGCTTAAGCACAAAGTTGTGTTCACCAACCGATGGAAGTTGGATGCAAGATGGAAGTGAGGTTCTAATGGGATAGAACCTATCCTGTAAAGATGTCAGTTGAGCCATAACCGAATCTGGTCTTGGTTTGAACTTGGGTGGTGATGTTTTCTAGTTAACCTAGATTTAGGGTCTCTTGACCACACTTGCATACACAAACACTATCACAAACAAGTTCACCAATAGTCAACAATAAGAAGCAACCAAGCCTAGTCTAAGGTAATCTTGACCTAGACAACTCCTAACTGGTTGATTGTTCATAAGAGATATAATGCAGACTTTGAACATAAGCTAATCAGCCAGGTCAGAGCAAGATTGGTGGGAGGTATCCGCGCAAAAGCGACGGGCCTAACTAAGCCAAACCACCAGCTTTTGGGGTTTCGCCCCTGTCCTTAGACACTGAATTTGCAGGAATTAAATTCTAACACCTTCCCCCTTAGGATAATCTCATAATGAGTTCGAGATGTCCCTAAGGCCAACGTCTATTAGATTTTAAATTACGCTTAGGTTGTGTGTGCTTGGAGATGGTTTGTGGGCTAAGAAAGGGTAATGACTTCCTCACCTTATCTTGATTTAGGTTTTCCCCTTAAGATTGATTGTGCAAAGTGTTTAAGATATAGAAAAGTAACATTCACAAGCAAATATCACCCAAGAATGTTTCCTAAACTATATGTTATGCATACGTACCTTGTCTCCACCTTTCTTCAACAGTAATTGTAAAAGAAACGTAATTAGACAAATGCCTAGAGTGCAAGTCTAAACGTTTTTTAAGCAATTGGCAATCAATCAGATTACTGTTGGATTAAAAATAGGGAGTGTGAATATCAGATATAGCAGAAATAACACACAAAAACTATATTTTTGCAAAGCAATATGTCCTTCAAAAAAGAGTTTTTAGTAGTCCAAAATTTTCAAGCTTTTGCGCTATGATTTCTTGAAATTTTGTTTTCTACTTTCGAGAGAAGGGGCACAGAATAGTAAGTCTTCTCCTGTAAAGCTTGAGCGCTAAATCTGACTCCTTGACATCCCTGAAACAAGACACCAAACTTGTTAGAAAAGAATTACACCGTTCCCTCCCCGGCAACGGCGCCAAAATTGATTGAAAAGTGAAAGAAGTGAGAGTTACCTTCTAGCTTTGGGCTAACGGGTCGTGTCCACGAGGAAGAATGCGATGGAAGCTTTTCAGTATTTTTGTTTAAAAAGCAAAGAATAGTGTCTGTGTTTTTTTTAGTTGAAAAGAGAATGGAGAGAAGGGAAGTGATTTAAAGAAAATTTTAAAACTTGAAAAAGGATTTGGAGAAGATGATCTTTTAGAAAATGATTTGATTTGGCTGTGATTTAAATTATGAAAAGAATCCAGGATCACTAATTTTCTACTCAACTACTTACTTATCTCAAGAACATTTTGGTGCATCACTTTTATCATAGGCAAAAACCTTTAGTTTCTTTTAATGTTCAAGTAAAACAAATAAGATGGTTTTGGTTTAAATCTTAAGGCATTTCTTAATACATCATTAAAAATAAAATGTTAAACCATCAAGCGCGAAGAAGCAAATATGAAATAAAATAATTTTAAAATATTTGTGCTTTGAAAGTCCAAGTTTAAAAGAAAAAACATCCTCATGTGCTTTCTAGAACAAAGTTTAACTCGGGCATTATTATGATTCAAGAGAGTTGCTTTCATAAAAATCAATCAAGAGAAAGGAGGTAGAAGAGATTGATAGTGAGCCCAGAAGATAGTTTAGTTACTCATGATAAAAAGAAAACAAATAAGAGAATGAAAATAAAACATAAACATACCGAATTGAGTCGAGTTGAATAAGCAAGTTGAATCTCCTTTGATTGTCACTTCAAGGATGAATTACACACTCAATTCCACTCTTCTCTCTTTGCTGGTCTAAACTAAAAAGTAAAGATGAGATACAGCTTCTCAGAACTATCTAACAATACTCCTAAAATCCTAAAAATGAATAAGAATTCTAACCCTAGTCTTCGCTCCTCTCTTCTCTATAGAATACAATATTTATAGGAAAAAACCAAACGGGGGAGGGCGTACGAAGATAGGGGAGCAAACGCTCCCCCAACAAACCTAACCAAGCCGCAAAAACATGACTTTGGCCGCGTTTTTGCGGCCATGGTGTGGCCAGGTGGCCACACCTGGTTAGTGGTAAATCCTTGTTTGGTGATACACCTTTATCTCTTACCAGTTCCCTTATTTCAGCTCCTGAATTTGACGAAACGGCCTTTGATCTTTGGCTTAACTGATTGATTTGGGAAGATTTATTTTAACCGGTTTTTAACTTCTCTGATTTGTCATGATCTGCCCAAATTTTTTGATTTCGAATTAATTCTGAATTAAATCAGAATTCTGATGGGCTTTTGGGCTCATTTCTCTTCCCTTTTTTAGCAATGGGCCAGCATTTTATAAAGAAAAATAAGACTTATTAATAGGATTTATTAGATTATAAACATGATAATGTGACAATATATATGCAATATATGTAACCGATCATTATACTTGTACAAGTAGTGAGCTATACTTGATTATTATGTGTTTATACTTCATTACCCATTTGTACTCATTACATGTACTTGTATAACCTAGTTTTGATGATTCTTTCATGTATACTTGTTTTTTTCTATTTTTATACATGTTTAGCTTCATGTATATGTTATTTTTGTCTAAAACTGACAAGTATACATGTATATTCTTGAGTCACTTGCCTTCATGCAAAATTCTATTATGGACTTATTTGTGTTTGAAATATGTATATATACTTTTAGTTTCAACAATACATACATATACCTTAAAGCTTTTTTAATTTTGATGAAAATTTTAGTTTTCATGATTTTTCACGTTTTTGATAAAAAAGTATTTCATGTTTTGTTTTGAGCTTTATTGTTTATTTTCATGAATATGTTATTTACATGATTCTTGTACACTCACCTTTATGTTTACTCATGTAATTATTTTCATGAGCATATTTTTTAGCTTTATAGATTTTGAGTGACAAATCTTATGTGATATACATGATTCATTGATATATATTTGTTTTATTCCTTACTTGAAGGATTTCATAGTAGTTTTCAAAATTATCATAAAATTAGTTTCGTTATTCTTCAATTGGTAGAGTTTTTAACTATGCTAAAAATATCTTCAATTCATATTTTTGAAAACCCTACCAACTTAAGGGCGGTTGGATGGACGACCATACCTTATATATCCTTATTGAAAATCTATTCAAACATGTGCATGAAAGAGAGGTAGCTATGTGATATACATGATTTTAATGAAAATTTATTTTTTTGTGTACTTATATTTGTTTTATTATATATGTATGCTTCAAATTTCAAGTAGCGTTTTCATACATATATACATATATATGTATGTATATGATTAGTTGTGCTAAGATTAAAAATGTTAACTGTTTATAGCACAAATTATTTTATGCTAAACTTGATTTAATCCTAAATGTAAATTGGTACTTTACAAGCTTATGCATTGATTTCAATTGACATTTTTTTTGTATCAAAATGTACTTCATGTTTTAACTTACAATTGGTATTTTTTTATTTAAATTGGTATCAATTTCATATTCAATTGGTATCAAAATAAACTATTGGTATCTTAAAAATTTTGTTTATCTACAGGAGGTACCAACATTTGTTTTGTCAACTACAATTTGATTTCATTGGTATCATAATTCATTTTGTTGACTTTTAAAATTTTAAAATTTTATTTTAAAAGTGATTTCAAAAATTTTTAAAATTTGTTGATATATATTGCCTATATGCAAGGGGAGCTTAACACCTCCTCTATATATAGATTCATGTTGAGTATATTTTACATATTGAGAAATTTGACATCTCTTTTTTATGTGATACACGCGTGTAGGGGGAGCTTAACATCTCCGCTTATGCATTGTATATTATGCATTATATGGGTTAGGGTGTAGTCATCCCTTCTCCATGTAATTGAAAATACACCTAGAGGGGGAGAATAGGTGTATGGCTAATCTAATGACAAATGATACAGAATTATAAACTAATTGCAATATACTTAGTGTAACCAAAGAGTGTAGCCGAATTTCCGGTGACGAGCTCTGAACTAACTCTTCTAGATTCCTCTAAATAAGAGTTGAGGTGCTATATGAAACTCACTTGATTCAACACAAGTATGGCACACAATCAAAACCAAGCAAATATATGATATGAACAATATGATGCAATGCACAATGTAAGAGAGAGTTTAGAGACAGTGGATCAATCGCAAACACCGAGATATGTTTCGAGGTTCGAACCACTGCTCTACGTCCCCACCTTTACACAGAAGGATTTTCACTAATGCGTCCATACAGGACTTCCCACATAGGGAACCTCCACTGAAGATTTGGTAAATACAAACTAGGAGTACACAACTCCTCTCTCCAACAAACACAACCACTACATAAGAGGCAAGGCACAACAAAATCACCTCTCACTAGTGGGATAAAGCACTAAGCCAAACAATAACAATCACCTCTACACTTAGAGGGATAGCACAAAGCCAAAACTCTAACAATCACCTCTACACTTAGAGGGATAGGCACAAAGCCAAAACTCCAACCTCAATCACCACTTAGAGGGATGCCAACAAATCCAAACACAATCTCCACAATCACCTCTACACTAGAGGGATACCCACAAAGTCAAAGCAAAGAGATTACAACACTTGGTGGTCTCAATAAACCACAAACCAGTTTTTCTCACAAAACAAGATCCTATAGATAGGATAAATATGATAGCTCAAGTGTGAGAAAAAAAGAGTTTAGAAATCAAAATCACAAAGAAAAACTTGGGAAAACTTCTAGGATAAAATAGAAATGAAGATCAAAAACAATTCCCAAAGACTTCTCCTTTTCTTGATATTTTCAACCCTTGAAAAACAAATAAAAGATAAATCTTTTGGCACAAAAACTCTTTTAAAAACTTATTGTTAAACACTTGTAAAGATAGGAAAAATTTCTCTCTTAATTCTTATCTAAAACAGCCCAAGAGGGGGGCTATTTATAACCCCTCAAAAAATCTAACCGTTGGCAGCAGGAAAGGGCCAAATTGCCCTTCCGGTCGACCGGTGCAACGGTCATATTTCTGACTGTTGTGCCTCCGGTCGACCGCCCGGTCGACTGGCCATAGCAATCGGTCGACCGCCCGGTCGACCGGCCAACACCCGAGATGGGGTGCACTCAGCCGGTTGATAGGTAGTGAAAAATGCATAATTGTCATCATATATACCATCACATTTGCACATTTATTCATATTATAATGCACATTTATTAATATTTCGTTATTTAATGTGTGCAGGCCTCGAATTATTATTTTAATAAGAAATAAAGCTTAAAGAGCCCAAAAGCCCAGATCCAAGCCCATGTTTGAAGCCCAGGTGAAAAAGCGCAATTACAAGAAGTCAAAATGTAAATACAAGGGCTAAAAGTTGCAAATATCAGAGATAAGGGAAGGATAGACTTCTATCCAACCCTAGACACTTGCAGGATGAGGATAAAAGCCCAAGATAAGAAGGAAATTCGTGGAAAGAAGATTTGAAGAAATCTGGATTAAGGGTAACTTGATTACTAAGTTATCTCGAAAATCCAGATTAAAAGGCCAGGATGCATATTCCAGAAGTATGCGCCCAGACGGACGGACCAGGAGAAGCCACGCGCCAAAGCGCGTGGCCTGACTCCACTGAACTGCCGCAGAAACGCGGCAAAAGCCGCAATTCTGCGGCAGTATGGATGACTCTGACTACCAGATTTCGTCTACAACTTCATCCGGGACTCTATCTTCTTCTGCATTATAAATATCCCTGCAGACGCAGCAGAAAGGGCATCCAGAGACGTATTAGGGTTTCTTTAGCCATTTTTCTTTAAATTTCAGCAAGTTGTAATCTTTGTTTCAAGCACGGTGTGGAGAAGAAGGAGCTTTGTAATTGGAGTTTACTCTCGAATAAAGGTTACCTTTTTGCCACTTAATTTCTGTCATTTAATTTTGCATTTACTTTGTGATTTCTTGAGTTTGGTTTGATCTGTGATCTCTCGATTCTCTTTATTTTCTCTCTTTCTTTATTCTTCTCATATAAAAAAAAAGAAAAGAAAAATAATAAAAAGATGATGAACTAATCTTCCTTTGTGGTTTGCTGAATTCTTAAGCAACCCTAAGCATGTTTGGAGTTGAACAGATTAATAATACTTTTTAGAAACCCTAGGTTTAAAGTAGATTGCTTGAGGACTAAATGGATAATCAGCTTTCTAATCTAGGTTACACTTTTAAATAATTCCTCACCCTTCATATTTAAGAACTTTGACAGCGTAACTTCAAGGTACTGCTTTTCTTCCGCTGTCCTTAGATGTTAAGATGAAATCGTGTTGAATGTTCAAAGGTGCGAACTAGTAAGATTCTAAACTCTTTTATTCTTGCTTGCATCTTCGCTAATAAACCTAGGATTAATTTCGCATATATTAAGATGATGTTCAATCTCCTTAACTTGCAATAGGGTTGTGGTAGAAGATCAGTAAAAACCACATCTTTTATATCATATATATCTCTCAAATCTAATCTCTCTTTTCTTACTCAAAGCATACAGGGGAATCGGCCGAAAAGCTTGCATCGCATCCTTCCCTGAGGATCACGACCCGCTTGAGCCCTTGCTACAGCGGATTCGCATTGAGACTAAGAAATCTGAACTTCTTTTTATTCTTTAAAAATCTCAATCAAATTTTTGGCGCCGTTGCCGGGGAAGGAACGGCACGATTTTCTCAATCTAATCATTTTTTATTTTCTGTTTGCAGATACAGGGAACAGGAAAACAAAACAGCAGCGAGGACATATTGCAACCCTGTGCCTCTGCCCTAGAAGGCAGAGCACTTGGGCCTACTCCTTTGCCGCAGATCCGCGGCAAAAGCCGCAGAAACGCGGCAAGAGTAGTTAACTACTCACAGAAATTTCTGCAGGTTGCTTTGCATTGCAAAAATCTGCTTACTGCTGTGATTATTTTTCTCTGTGATCACTCTGCAACTGCTAATTAATAACATTAACCCATTTGTTGAAAAAAAAAAATTTTGACTCTTGCATTTAGGGCACGTGTCTATTTACATTTTTTTTAATTTTGTTGAAGAGTGCTGGCGACAAGGTACGTTTGCATAGCATATAGATTAGGAAACACTCTTGGTTGTTTACTACTTTCTTGAGTGATTACTTTTCTACAGCTTTACACGTACACTAATTCATCTTAAGGGCATAACCCATAAGCAAGATAAGGTGGGGATTTCATCACCCTTCCTTGGCCCACAAATCATATCCGTCACACTCACAACCCTAACCTTAAGTAAAATTTGACTAGACGTTGGCCCTAGGTTAACTCGGACTCAATAGGAGATTGACCGAAGGAGGAAAATTGTTCGAAATTAACTCTTGTCAAATCGGTGTCTAGGCAGGGGATTGAGGGCCGAAAGCCCGAAGAACGGTGGTTATTTAATTAAGGAACGTCTCTGACGGAAACCTCCCACCGGTCTTGCCACCTACCTGGCCGATTAGCTTGTGGTTAACGTCGACAGTAGACCTCCTAAGGACAGTCTAAAGTTAGGAGTCGTCTAGGTCAAGGCTTACCCTAGATTAGGATTTTTGATTGTTTTTCTTTTTTATTGATTGATTGGGTGAACTTGTTTGCTGATTGTGCATGCCCGCTTGGTCGAGAGACCCACTTACATCCAGGCTAACTAGAACTAGTTCACCACCCGAGCTCAATCCCGACTCACACATGGCACAACCGCCATAACTCCAAGATAGGATCTATCCTATCAGGACTTCTCTTCCTTCTTGCATCAAGCTTAACGATGAAGGTGTTGACCCATTTGAGCTTAAGCCACAATACATCAACACCCTTCCGAAATTTCATGGACTTGACTCCGAGGATGCATACTTCTTCATAAGGGAATTTGAGGAAGTATGTCTCATGATGAATATTCCTAAGTTAGGAAAAGATGACATCAAACTTAGGTTTGTCCCCTTTGCTTTGAAGGATTTAGCAAAGAAATGGCTCTACAGTCTAGAGGTCGGTTCTATATCTTCTTGGGATAATTTCGTTAAGGCCTTCTTAAAGAAATTTTATCCCGTTCACAACACTGCACTGATTAGGAAGAATATCCTACAGTTTAAGCAAACAGCAAATGAGCCTTTTTGGAAATATTTCGAACGTTTTAAGGACCTTCTTGCCCAATGCCCTCACCATGGGATAGAGAAATGGCGACTTTGCCAAGTTCTATATGATGGATTAGAATATCAAACTAAGACGCTGTTAGAATCCATGTGCCAAGGAGGATTTATGAAAAAGAACGAAAATGAAGGATGGGAATTGTATGAGGAATTAGCTGAAAATACCATCCAATGGGAACCTACTCTGGAAAAATTTAGGACTAATGACCCTACTTCTTCTAAAGGAGGTATCCATTCCATTGAGGCCAACATAGCAACCGTTGCTAAGTTAGCTGCTGTTATGCGAAGACTAAAGGCCCTTGAAACTAAAGAGCCAGTCTCTGTGAACCAAGTCAGCCCAACATCTTCGGCGGGCTGTAGTTATTGTCAAGATATGAACCATGTGTTCGAGGAATGTCCTGTCTTTTTTGCGCATCAAAGCTTGCCCGAACATATGAGTGCGGCCTTCACAAGGCCCGCCAACAATCCTTATTCACCCACCTACAATCCTGGTTGGAGAAATCATCCCAATTTTTCATGGGGCCCAAGCAACAATAATCAAATTAGGCCCAAATTCTCCAACAATTTCCAAAATCCGCCCTATCAGCAAAGTTTTCCTAGTCAAAATCCTCCACCATCTTTCCAATATTCACAAATGAAAACAAGGCTTTCAAACATGGAAAGAAAGGTGGACACTCTTGTTAAAAGCCATGACACACTAGCTCAAGTCTTGACCAGGATAGAGGTCCAATTAAATCAGTAAGAAAGACAGAGGGGTACCCTACCGAGTCAACCATTGCCAAATCCTAGGAATCCTAGGCCAGCCAATGAGGCTCAAGACCCAAATCAGTGTCATATGGTTCATACACTCAGATCGGGAAAACAAGTTGATAATCAAGTATCTATGCCATCGGATCCATCTCAGCCATCTATTCCATCTAGCTCCACTTCCATTCCATCTAGCTCCACTCCTGTTCCATCCAGCCCCAATGAAACTGAAGCTGAAAAGTCAGCAGGTCAGATGCACAGCCTATAGCTCCATTTCCAAATAGGCTTAGAAGCAACAACAATGCACATATGGAGAAATTATTAGAGGTGTTCAATCAAGTTAGGCTCAACATTCCACTTCTTGATGCAATCCAACATGTCCCTAGTTATGCCAAATTCCTTAAGGACATGTGCACCAAGAAAAGAAAGACTAATGTGCCTAAGAAGGTTTTTCTAGCCACTAACATTAGTGAGCTATTGTCCAATCAGATCCCTATCAAGTATAAGGACCCAGGTTGCCCCATCATCTCTTGCACCATAGGTCGAGCCGAAATCAATCGAGCACTCCTCGATTTAGGAGCCAGCATCAATTTGCTCCCTTCTCTGTGTACCAACAACTTGGATTAGGTGAACTCAACCCAACCCAAGTTACTATTCAGTTGGCTGACCGCTCTATCAAAGTTCCTAAGGGAGAAATCAATGACGTTCTCATACGGGTAGGAGAATTCATTTACCCAGTAGATTTCATTGTCTTAGAGACACAACCTGTGTCTAATCCTAGGTCCCAAACTCCCGTCATCTTAGGAAGACCGTTCCTAGCAACTGCAAATGCAATAATCAATTGTAGAAACGGATCCATGAGATTAACTTTTGGGGATATGACCAAGGAGGTCAATGTTTTCAACCTAGGTAAGCATCCCTACGATGTGACTGACCAACCCTTTGAGGTTAACTTCATTGAAAATATGACGAGTGAGCATAATGATGAGATCATACTTGAGTCAGAGGAAGAGGAAGATTTAGAAACAAGTGATATCAGCCTTGATGAGATCGAATGGGAATCAAATCTGAGTTCTATAGAGATGGGAGACTCTAGCTTAACACCTCCACCCATTGAGCCACCTCCTTCTTTGGAGTTAAAAGCCTTGCCCAAACATCTTAAGTACGCCTACCTAGGTGAACAAGAGACGTTACCGGTCATAGTTGCATCTAATTTGACCAATAGGCAAGAGGAGGACCTGCTGGCAACCCTTAGGAGACATAGGGAAGCCATTGGTTGGACTATGGCAGATATCAAGGGACTGAGCCCTACGATAGTCCAGCATCGTATCCATCTAGAGGAAGGGTTAGACCGAAGAGAGATCCACAGCGTAGGCTAAACCCACTCATGCAGGAGGCTGTACACGCCGAAATAGTGAAACTGTTAGATAATGGGATCATTTATCCCATTTCCGATAGCGAATGGGTTAGCCCAATGCATGTGGTCCCTAAGAAGTCTAGCTTTACTGTGGTAGAGAACGACAAGCATGAGTTAGTGCAAACACGATTGCCTACCAAGGTAAGAGTATGCATAGACTACCGCAAGTTGAATGCAGCAACTAGGAAAGATCATTTTCCCCTCCCTTTCATTGACCAAATGCTGGAAAGATTAGCCGGTCATGAGTATTACTGCTTTTTGGACAGGTATTCGGGATATAACCAAATCCCTATAGCCCCGGAGGACCAAGAGAAGATAACGTTCACATGTCCATTTGGGACATTTGCCTACCGTCGAATGCCTTTCGGCTTATGCAATGCCCCCGCCACATTCCAACGTTGTATGTTAAGCCTGTTTTCGGATATGGTCGAGCGTTTCTTAGAAATTTTCATGGACGACTTCTCCGTCTATGGAAATTCATTTGACCAGTGTCTCCATGACTTGGAGCTAGTGCTGAGTAGGTGCACCGAAAAGAACTTGACCCTCAATTGGGAAAAGTGTCACTTCATGGTGCAACATGGGATTGTCCTGGGTCACGAGATATCTAGGGAAGGGATTAAGGTAGACAAGGCCAAGGTGGAGATCATAGCAAAACTTCCACCTCCGCGATGCGTGAAGGACATTCGGTCTTTCTTAGGACACGCTGGATTTTATCGTAGGTTCATTAAGGACTTTAGCAAAATTGCTAGACCCCTTACAAACCTTCTAGCTAAAGACGTGTCCTTCATCTTTGATGATAGGTGCCATAGTGCATGGGAGAAATTGAAAGTGGAACTTATCTCTGCTCCTATCATCTCACCTCCGGACTGGTCCAAGCCTTTTGAAATCATGTGCGATGCCTCAGATTTTGCGATAGGTGCTGTCTTAGGACAGCGTAAGGACAGCAAGCAGCACGTGATCTATTATTCGAGTAGGACGCTCAATGACGCCCAAATGAACTATACTACAACCGAGAAGGAATTCTTGGCAGTAGTGTTCGCTTTGGAGAAATTCCGCCCATACCTACTTGGGACCAAGACCACGATTTTCACTGACCATTCTGCTCTTCGATACCTTATGCTTAAAAAAGATGCGAAGGCCCGACTCATTCGTTGGATCCTTCTCCTTCAAGAATTCAATCTCGAAATTCGAGATAAAAAATGGTGTCGAAAATGTCGTAGCTGACCATCTCTCTCGTGTGCCAAACGCACCTTCTGACGAGCTGCCCATCAATGACAATTTTCCCGATGAGCAACTTCTAGCCATCTCTAAGGAGCCATGGTTTGCTGACATAGTAAATTACTTAGTCACAAACCAAACACCACCTAGTTGGTCTAAACAGGATAGATACCGATTCTTGTCTCAAGTTCGGTATTACATGTGGGAAGATCCTTATCTTTTCAAATATTGTAGCGACCAAATCATTAGGAGATGTGTCCCCGACGAGGAGACTAGAAGCGTGCTAGCTTTTTGTCATGAGTTCGCTTGCGGTGGACATTTTGGTCCCCGCAAAACTGCCGAGAAAATTCTGCAAAGTGGCTTTTATTGGCCAACTGTGTTTAGAGACGCATTTGAGTATTGCAAAACTTGCACAAGATGTCAAATGATAGGAAGAATTTCCAAACGAAATATGATGCCCCTAAATCTCATTCTAGAAGTAGAACTTTTCGACGTATGGGGCATCGATTTTATGGGACCCTTCCCTAATTCGTTTGGGCACCAATACATCTTGTTGGCCGTAGACTACGTGTCAAAATGGGTAGAAGCTGTCCCTTGCAAGACAAATGACAACAAAGTTGTTGTCAAATTCTTGAAAGATAATATCATCTCACGCTTTGGAATCCCTCGAGCCATCATTAGTGACAATGGCACACATTTTTGCAATAGAACTTTTGAAGCTCTTATGCGAAAATATGCCATTACTCACAAGTTGTCTACGCCCTACCATCCTCAAACTAGCGGACAGGTAGAAGTTTCTAATAGGCAAGTCAAGCTCATTTTGGAGAAGACTGTGAATCAGAATAGGAAGGACTGGTCCACCAAACTGGTGGATGCCCTATGGGCATATAGGACTGCCTTTAAGACGATTCTAGGAATGTCTCCCTACAGACTGGTCTTTGGAAAGGCTTGCCACCTTCCTGTCGAGCTAGAGCACCGGGCCCTTTGGGCAATTAAGCAGCTAAATTTCGATTTAGATAAGGCCGGTGAGTTTCGGAAATTACAAATTTCTGAACTAGAGGAGTTGAGGAATGATGCATACGAGAATGCAAAGATTGCGAAGGATAGAGTTAAGGTTTTTCACGATAAATTCATCACGAGAAAAACTTTTGTCCAAGGACAAAAAGTTTTACTCTACAACTCTAGACTTCATCTCTTTCCTGGCAAGTTGAAGTCAAGATGGACAGGACCATTCATTGTTAAGACAGTGTTTCCACACGGAGCCATAGAGATCTACGATCCCAAAAATGGCAATGCATTCAAGGTAAATGGTCAACGTCTTAAAATCTTTTTGGAGTCTGTGCCGGAAGCTAATGCGGCGATGGGTCTTTTTGACCCACTGTATCGGTGATTATATCTTTCTGCCAGTTCATGCATCCATACATTTCATTCATACATTAGGGACAATGCATGAAACAAGTGTGGGGAAGGGTATGTAATATAAAAAAAATAAATAAATAAAAATTATACAATATAAAAAAAATGTTATAAAAAGGACAGTATTTTGACTTATTTTTTTGAAAGAAACCTAAGTTAGTTTTAAGGATTAGGAAAATCATGATTAGGATTTCTAAAAACTTGGTCAAAATAAATAAATTGTTTAAATTTTAGGTATAGGAAGAGAAATTGAATAATTAGTTAGTCTTAATTTTTACCTTAATGAAATGTGCATTCCTAGTACATATCTAGGATTCTAAGACAAAGACCTTGTGCCTCATAAAAAAAATAAAAATAAAAATAAAAAAAATCACCAATTAAGCTGGATACATGTGCCTCAAGAAGCATAAGTATTCACGCCTAAAGGAGAGTTCTAAATAAAAATAAAGCCCTTAGTTTTGTGGCCTAATTCATTCGAATTTGAGTCCGCGGGGTGTTTTCTCACCTGGTGCCCTAAAGCCGACCGGTTTGGGAGCCACCGACTTTAAGTTCGCTACATGGGTGGATTAGAAAGCCTAAGAAAACTGAGAAATATTATACATGTATTAACACATCTATTAGTTAATTAGTTAGGTATGAGGGCCTCAAGAAGCCTTGATACTTATACGAAAGAAAATTAGATGAGTTATACATGCCCAAAAAAAATTATATTAACACATCTAATAGTCAATTAGTTAGGTATGAGGGCCTCAAGAAGCCTTGATACTTACACGAAAGAAAATTAGATGATGTTATAAAAATAATAAAGAGGCATGAGAGTCCTAGTTAAGGAATTGCTAGTAAAAACATAAGGATGCATATGATTTTTGGTAATGAAAAAGACTATATTAGAAATTCAATTTTAATTCTTACCTAAAATGGAAAACAATTAACTTTATTAAGACTAAGTTTAAAGAATGAATAAAAATGAGGATCCTAAAACTTATAGACTACTTAGTCTCTTCAATAATAATTCAAATATTTTCCTTTTTATGGATTTTGTGGGTGTAATCCGCTGAAAACCCTCACGAGACAACACTAGTCCTCTAGGGTAACCTAGGGGTTTAACGGCTTGTTGCACATGCTAAGTGCAACCGTGATTCCTACGAAAGTGAGTTAGCTAGGTTAGATTTTTCTCTTTCTTTTTGATTTTTACTCGAGGACGAGCAAAAAGATAAGTGTGGGGGTGTGATAGGTAGTGAAAAATGCATAATTGTCATCATATATACCATCACATTTGCACATTTATTCATATTATAATGCACATTTATTAATATTTCGTTATTTAATGTGTGCAGGCCTCGAAATATTATTTTAATAAGAAATAAAGCTTAAAGAGCCCAAAAGCCCAGATCCAAGCCCATGTTTGAAGCCCAGGTGAAAAAGCGCAATTACAAGAAGTCAAAATGCAAATACAAGGGTTAAAAGTTGCAAATATCAGAGATAAGGGAAGGATAGACTTCTATCCAACCCTAGACACTTGCAGGATGAGGATAAAAGCCCAAGATAAGAAGGAAATTCGTGGAAAGAAGATTTGAAGAAATCTGGATTAAGGGTAACTTGATTACTAAGTTATCTCGAAAATCCAGATTAAAAGGCCAGGATGCATATTCCAGAAGCATGCGCCCAGACGGACGGACCAGGAGAAGCCACGCGCCAAAGCGCGTGGCCTGACTCCACTGAACTGCCGCAGAAACGCAGCAAAAGCCGCAATTCTGCGGCAGTATGGATGACTCTGACTACCAGATTTCGTCTACAACTTCATCCGGGACTTTATCTTCTTCTGCATTATAAATATCCCTGCAGGCGCAGCAGAAAGGGCATCCAGAGACGTATTAGGGTTTCTTTAGCCATTTTTCTTTAAATTTCAGCAAGTTGTAATCTTTGTTTCAAGCACTGTGTGGAGAAGAAGGAGCTTTGTAATTGGAGTTTACTCTCGAATAAAGGTTACCTTTTTGTCACTTAATTTCTGTCATTTAATTTTGCATTTACTTTGTGATTTCTTGAGTTTGGTTTGATCTGTGATCTCTCGATTCTCTTTATTTTCTCTCTTTCTTTATTCTTCTCATATTAAAAAAAAGAAAAGAAAAATAATAAAAAGATGATGAACTAATCTTCCTTTGTGGTTTGCTGAATTCTTAAGCAACCCTAAGCATGTTTGGAGTTGAACAGATTAATAATACTTTTTAGAAACCCTAGGTTTAAAGTAGATTGCTTGAGGACTAAATGGATAATCAGCTTTCTAATCTAGGTTACACTTTTAAATAATTCCTCACCCTTCATATTTAAGAACTTTGACAGCGTAACTTCAAGGTACTGCTTTTCTTCCGCTGTCCTTAGATGTTAAGATGAAATCGTGTTGAATGTTCAAAGGTGCGAACTAGTAAGATTCTAAACTCTTTTATTCTTGCTTGCATCTTCGCTAATAAACCTAGGATTAATTTCACATATATTAAGATGATGTTCAATCTCCTTAACTTGCAATAGGGTTGTGGTAGAAGATCAGTAAAAACCACATCTTTTATATCATATATATCTCTCAAATCTAATCTCTCTTTTCTTACTCAAAGCATACTGGGGAATCGGCCGAAAAGCTTGCATCGCATCCTTCCCTGAGGATCACGACCCGCTTGAGCCCTTGCTACAGCGGATTCGCATTGAGACTAAGAAATCTGAACTTCTTTTTATTCTTTAAAAATCTCAATCACTGGTCGACCGCGCGGTCGACCGGCCTTCATGGCTGGCCATGTGCACGTCCCTTGTGCACATCGGTCGACCGTTCCGGTCGACCGCTAACTGATCTGGCTGGGGATTAAGGGTGTGAAAACTTGTCTTTTTAATTTCAATTAAATCCAATAAAATCACATGAATTTCAAAAAAATAAGTTCTTATAAGATCTTTGAATACCAAACATGTGTGACTAAAAATCAACACGTATTATAAACTCTTTGAACCATTTTTGTGATATTAAAATTTGGTTTAAACATAAAATCTGTATTTTCCAAAACTTAGATTTTTGAAATGAAAAACCGTTTTCTCCAAAACTCATGTAAATACAAAAATATGATATTGAATCAAATTTAAGGCATATTATATATGGATAGAATCCAATATACATATAAGATATCTATCTATGTTTTTTGATATGAAATGCGTATGAAGATAAGAAGAGCCGTATATTTATGAATTTGAATTCTCCCCTTATCTCCAAACTTGATTTGATTTATCCAGAAATTCAATTCTGATCTGCAGCTTATTGGCGTGTTTATTCCTAAATATCACTTATCAAATGAAGGAATTGGAATGAGTGATCAACAGAAGAATTGTAGCCCTTTAAGTCCGCTTTCTGTAGCATTTTGAATCATTAGATTTAAGTTTCAGTAGCAAAAGTTATGATTAAAAATGCTAAACTCTATCCAGCCTGAATTCAAATTTAAATTGCTTCATCTTATCCGTTGATCTTCTCTCTATCCATTTATCCTCTTGGATCTTCAGTTTGTCTTTTAAGATATCCATTTATCTTCAGCAAAATCGATAGGGCTTTTAAATAATCCATTTTTTCTTGAAATTAGATGATATTATCTTATCTGATATATCCAGTTTTTAGATAAGATAGCTTCTAGAACCTTTGGATTTGAATCGATCTCCTTTCTTTTAAACTTTTGAATTTAATTGGATAAATTTCATGATTATCTTCTCCCTATCATACCCTGCATGAATTAGGATATTAAGACAAGTTATTTGTAATATTTATTACAGAATATATGTAGGAATGTAATAATATTTATGTAATATATGTGTCCAAACACACCCCCACACTTATCTTTTGCTCGTCGCGAGCAAAACAAAGAGAAAAGAAAAACTAAACTGACCAAACCTAACTCACTTTCGTAAAAATCACGGTTGTACTTAGCACGTGCAACAAGCAGTTAAATCTCTAGGTTACCCCTAGAAGACGAGTTTTGTCTCATGAGGGTTTTCAGTGAACTACACCTACAAAATTCATGAAGAAAAAGAAATGAATTGTTAATATTTTTTTTTTGAAAACGCATTTTGAAGGGAAAAAAATATTTGAAGTATTAATGTAAAAATTCAAGTAATCTATAAGTCATATGATTATCAAAACTTAGTCATTCCTAAACTTAGTCTCTATTCGAAAACTTATTTTCAATTAAGGTAAGGATTAAAATTATATTTCTCATATAGTCTATTATTTTATCCTAAGTCATATGCACCTTGTGACCGTGAAAATTTGGCTTAGGATTCTTCAACTCTAACTCTTTTGCCTTATTATTTTCTTTTCATTTTTTATTTATGGCAGTAATATCCCTTAGCTCTATTAGACTTTCTAATTCACCCATGTAACGAGTCTTAGTCGGTGACTCTCAAACTAGACGATTTTAGGGTACCGGGTGAGAAAACACCCCAAGAACTTAGGACTCGAGCAAACAAGGCCACAAAACTAAGGTTTTTTATTTATATGAACCACTTTTAGGCGTAAATACTTTTGTTTATGAGGCACAAATACGCAGCTTAATCAGAGAATTTTTTTTAATATATGTATGTATATTTTTATATAAGGCATAAGAATCTTTGTTTTAGAACCCTAAGTGTGTAAGTGTATAAAGTATGCATACTTCATCAAGGTAAAAATTAAGACTAAATTACTTTTCCAATTTTTGTTCCTAACCTCAAAATCAAACAAATAATTTTATTTTGACCAAGTATAAGAAATCCTAATTATGATCCTCTTATTTCTTAAAATGAACTTAATTTTTTACAAAAATAAGTCAAAGTATTATTTTTCTTTTCAAAAAATTTTAAAGAGATAATTATTTTTTTTAAATTAGTGAAGTTAGCATGTTAGTAAACCCTCCCCACACATGACTCATACATTGTCCTCAATGTATGAATGAAATACAATAATACATGAAAAATGAGAAAGGGAAGGAAAATTGTCACCTCAAGGTGGTGGTTCCGGTGGTGGTCTCATTGGGTCAAGCGTTTCTGCCCAATCTAGATACTGTGAATTTTTATGAAACCCACCTTTCATAACCTCTTTCCTATTAACATTTTTATAATCCCCAATATGAATAGGATTATGCAAGATCCTAGCATGAAATATTTTTTGGTTATATGACCAATCTTGGGATATCATCAAGAAGTCATATTGATCTAAATCTTGGTCCAACAGTGGAATGTGATTTTGTTGAATGGATGATTTAGGCTCAACATTGAAAGGAAAAGGAACTGATACTGACTCGGGAACAACTCAAATCAAGTTTAGGTTCTAGAATCGGAGTTGGTTCATGGGTTTGGTCCAAATCATAGAATTCAAGTTCACATTCATTTCCCAACAATGGAATGTGACTATCCAATATAGTTGGTTCATGTTCAAGCTCTAAGGGGATAGGAATCAGTGTTGGTTTTGAAATTGGGTCCTAATCGGGTAAGGATACTGGAGTCAGCATAGATTCAAAAAGTGAAACTGAATCACAACATTGAAAATCGATGTCATATTCATTTTCAAGTTCAATCTCATTGAAATAAAAACTTGCCAATTTGTCATTGGGTTGATATTGGTCAAGTTCAAAATTATGTGGTGAAATTGAATATTCGTTAAAATCTCCAAAATACCATGATTCTTCATCAATATGGTTAGGAGAGTCAGGAATAGTCAAAAATGTGTTAGGTAGAGTTTTCTCATTCCTATCATTAATTGTGTTGTCCAAATGACTCATTTTTGCTTCTAGCCTATTAAGAGATTTGAGACAATCCGTTTGGGATTGAATACAACCATTTTGGGACTGAATCATGAATTCCATATTCTTTTCTAAGTTAACAGGTTCTTCTTGTTATGGTTGAACTTGAAAATTAGAGTACGGATCTTGAATATGAGAATTGTTTGGGAGAATTGAGTCTGCTATGATTTGTACTTGTCGTGTGAACTCAAGGAAGGCTTCAAAAGTCTTTTCTAAAGAAGATTTCTCTTCTATAGGTTGGTTTTAGTATGGATTATATGAAGCTGTTTGTTGGTAAGGTTGTTGATAGTAAGACTTTGGGAAGTTGTATCCCCACTGATTCGGTGAAGAGAGGTGATGATTGTCCCATTCTTGTTCATAGTACTGGGATTGAGGCATATATTGATTCGGATAAGACCAATCTGGCATACTTGGTTGTTAGAGTTATGTAATGCCGGGTTGGTAATATTCGAATTGAAAGAGGTTGGGGTGAAATATGGATTTGAGTTATAATCAGAATAATTGTAATTATAATCCATTTTCACAAGAACAAACAAAAACAAACAAATAAACAAATAAGAAAATAAAAAAAATCTAGCCTATGTTAGGGTAGAGCTTAGACCTAGACGACTCCTAACTGTTGATTATCCACAGGAGGTATATTGTAGAACCTGATCAAGTTAATCAGCTAGGTAGGGGCAAGATTGGTGGGAGGTATCCATGCCTAAGCAACGGGCCTAATTATGCCAAACCACCAGCCTTCAGGGTTTCGCCTCTCAATCTCCAACCTTCGACACCGATTTGGCAAGAGTCAACTTCTAACAACTTCCCCTTTAGGTCAATCCCTATTTAAGTCTGAGATGTCCCTAGGGCCAACGTCTACTCAATTTTATGTTAGGCTGGGTTCGTGAGTGAGGAGATGATTTTTGGGCTAAGGAAGGGTAATGACTTCCCCATCTTATCTTGTTTAAGGATATGCCCTTAGTCTTTTTAGTGCAGTGTACAAGTATAAAGTAAAAGGTAACGTTCAAGCAACATGAATCACTCAAAATATGTTTCCTAAACTATATTCAATGCACACATACCTTTGCTCCAGAACTCTTCAATAGTAATGTAAAGAAACGAAATAGACAAATGCCCTAAGATGCAGGAGTCTAAACGTTTTTTTAGCATTTACAAAGCAACAGGTTACTGTTGATTAGAAATATATACAGAGTGAGTTAAACAGATAAACTAATAACTACAGAGAGCTAATCTCTGAAAAGTAACCTGCAAAGCTAATATCTGAAAAGCAGCCTGCAAGAGACTACAGTTAGTAGTTCACTATCTGACGCTCTGCCTTCTTGGACAGAGGCACATGTAACAATATGTCTACTGCAGCTCCTAGTTTTCTATAATTAGCCCCTGTACACCAAAACAAAAAAGAAAAAAGGAATTAATTCGTTAAAGTAAATTAAAAAGAAAGAATAGTGCTAAGTCCTCAATTCTACCGTATAGCCTAGGGCTAATGGGTCGTGATCCACAGGGAGGGACAGCAATGAAAGCGTTATGTAAGTTTCTTCTTTTAATTTATCAAAATTAGTTAATACTTATCTTCTCAGTTTATAAAAAGAAAATAAAAAAGTTCAGTTAAGTTAAGAAGAAGATGGTAGAAGAAGAGATGGTGGTGGTGTTGTTGTTTTAATTATAAAAGAAAAAGAAACAAAAAGAGATAAAGAAAAGTGTTGATGCAAAAATCAGAAATAAAAAAAGAATATTTACCTCTACTATTTGAATCATACCAAAGACATACCTCAACATGAAGTAAAGCGAAGTAATAGAAAAGAATAAAGGAAAGTAAGGCTTCGGCGAGATCAAGCAAAAAGAAGAAAAGTAGGAAACCTCCATTGATTATCACCTTCAATATAAGTTTCTTAAAGAAAATATTACAATAGTATCACTCTATAAAAACTCTTCCTCTCTTTTGATTATGTAACTCTCTCTAGCCTAAAAATATAATAAAATAAAGAAAATAACAATTACATTGAAGAAGAAAAAGAAAACCTAAACTAAATTTCTCTCTGGAGTGGTGTCCTTTCTGCCTTCGAGGTATGAGGGTATTTATAGGAGAAAACTAGAGGGATAGAATGCGTATGAAGATAGGAAGAGCTGTATATTTCTGAATTTGAATTCTCCCCTTATCTCCAAACTTGATTTGATTTATCCAGAAATTCAATTCTGATCTGCAACTTATTAGCGTGTTTATTACTGAATATCACTTATCAAATGAAGGAATTAGAATGCGTGATCAACAGAAGAAGTATAGCCCTTTAATTTTTCTTTCTGTAGCATTTTGAATCATTAGATTTGACTTTCGATAGCGAAAGTTATGATTAAAATGCTAAATTGTATCCAGCCTGAACTTTTTAAATTGCTTTATCTCATCCGTTGATCTTCTCTCGATCCATTTATCCTCTTGGATTTTCAGTTTGTTTTCTAAGATATCCATTTATCTTCAGCAAAACCTATAGGATTTTTAAACAATCAATTTTTTCCTTAAAATTAGATGATATTATCTTATCTGATATATCCAGTTTTCAGATAAGATAGCTTCTAGAACCTTTGAATTTGAATCGATCCCCATTCTTTTAAACTTTTGAATTTAATTGGATAAATTTCATGATTATCTTCTCTCTATTATACCCTACATGAATTAGGATATTAAAACAAGTTATTTGCAATATTCATTACAGAATATATGTAGGAATGTAATAATATTTATGCAATATGTGTGTCCAAATAATATGCATGGATTAAAGTTAAGCTTCATAGAAGCTCCCCCTTAACTCATGCATAGCAATAAACATAAAGATATTCAATGAAATACATAAACCAAACAACACATATATGCATAAATAAGAAAATAAACATGAATAAATTCTCCAAATACTTCTCCCATTTTTGCATAAACAAAACATATATGCATTAAATAAGAAAATAAACATGCATATATAAACTCTCAAAATCTTACGCCCCCCTTTTGTCAGGTCATCAATAAAGGGGCGAAAACAAATCAAACAATAAGGATATATATGCGATATACATTCATGAAGAGGAGAGACGTAAAGTTAACTCCCCCTGCATACATGCATTACATGAAAATGAGATGACTAAACCCTAATCACATAATACATAATATACAATGTATAAGTGGAGATGTTAAGCTCCCCCTACACACGTGTATTACATAAAGAAGAGAGGTCAAGCTCCTCAATATGAGATACACTCAACATGAATCTATATAAAGAGAAGATGTTAAGCTACCCTTAGATATAAGCAATATATATCAAAACATTATGAAACCACTTTAAAACAAATTTATGATATCAATTTATGATACCAATTGAAAATAAATAAAAAATTTTAGATACCAAAAGATACTAATTGAAAATATCTTGTAAATTTTTGATCGGTCGCTAAAATTGCACATTCATTATTATATTCTCATACTTATTATAAAATAAACTCGGCTTTTTTCTAATTATTGTTTAATTTATTTGCAGGCCCATTCCTAAAGGAGAGGGAAGAGAAATGAGCCCAAAGCCCATCAAATTCTGATTTAAATCAGAATTAATTCGAAGTCAATAAATCAGGACAGATTAGGTTGGTTCAGATCGGTTGAAAACCAGTTAGAACAAATCCCTACAAATCAATCAGTTGAAACCAAAGATCAAAGGCCATTTCGTCAAAATCCCGGACTTAAACTGTAAATCCAACTAAAGATAAAAGCAAATCGCGAAGCTGAGGAGTACCACCAACAGGATGTGGCCACCTGGCCACACCCTGGCCATGGAAACGCGGCGAAAGCCACGTTTTCGTGACTTTATTAAGGAGTTAGGGGGAGCGTTTGCTCCCCCTATCTTTGTACACTCTCCTACGTTGGGTTTTGCTTATAAATACTGGGATTTTCAGAGACCAGGAGGACGACCAAGCAGAAAGTAGAACTTAGGCTAATTTATAGTTTGTAACTTAGATTTTTAGTTTTCTTTTATATAATTTTTGTTTTATTTATGTAACTGAGAGGAGAGGAGACTTTCATGGAGGAATGAGAGCAAGCTTGTACTGAAGGTGACACGGTGTAACTGATCTTTTCTTCCATTGTTATTTGAATCGAATCGAGGTTTTCTTTTCTTTTCTATTGTTGTTTTTATTCACTTTCCTCTTCTGTGTTTGTGGATCCAAATGAAACCGATAGCCTCGAAGTTGCTTTATCCTTGCAAGTGTTGTCGATGGCTTATGGTGATGGAAATCCATTTCTATGGTAGTATAGCTTGCCCTTTCATTTTATAGTGTAAATCGGGAATGGGGAAGATCTCATCTGCCATGCTTCGCGCTCGCCTTCAAGTAAAGCTATATCGTCGATACGGGTAAAAGGTAAGCAGGCGCCGAAGAGGTAAGTATATTTTTTAGGTTTTAGTTTTTCTTTTTGTTCTTGTAACTTTTAGTGTAGATCACCAACACCATATTCACCCAAACCTCTTTCACTCTTTTTCAATTTCTTTGTACATATCACTTCTATTTTCTCCGCCTTCTCTATCTACCACTTTCTTCCTAACTTAACTTTAACTCCATTTTTCTCTTTTCTTTTTAAGAACTAAAAGAAGAATTTTAACCATTCTTTGTAGCATGAAAGAGAACTTATTAAAAAGTTTCCATCGCTAGTCCCTCCTTGTGGATCACGACCCGCATAGCCACTTGCTATAGCGGTAGTATTGAGTACTTGTACATTTTATTCTTGCAGTTCTGAAATTCTGTATTCTTGTATGTAGGTAGAAACTCATTCAAATTTTGGCGCCGTTGTCGGGGAGGGAAGGTAAGTTATTATCTTTTTAGATTTACATTTTTGGTTAACTTTCTTATTTGTTCTTGGTGTACAGGTTCAACAACAAATTTTTGGTGCAGTGGACATATAAGTGGCCTTGGACTCTACTCAAGAAAGCAGAGCTCAGAAGCCCTCAGATTTGCTACATTCCAGTTGCAATATGAGTGAGCTACTAACCTTTATTTTTTGCAGGTTGGCTTAATTGTAAAGCTAAAAATCTGTAGCTATTTTCCTTGTTTGTCTCACTGTACTTACTTTCTAACCTCAACAGTAAAATAATGTTTGTTAAATGTTTAAAACGGTTTAGACTTACATTTAGGCACGTGTCTAATTCGTTTACATTTTACATTACTGTTGAAGAGTGATGGAGCCAAGGTATGTGTGCATAGCATTTAGTATAAGGTTCATTCTTGTATGAAATATAGCTTGAGTGTAACTTTTTTCTATATACTTGTACACTGCACTAAATTAATTTAAAGGTTTGTCCTATAAGCAAGATAAGGTGGGAAATTCATTACCCTCCCTTAGTCCACAAACAATCTCCTCACTCACTAACCCAAGCTTAACTAAAACTAAGTAGATGTTGGCCCTAGGGACATCTGGGACACAATTAGGAGATTATCCTAAGGGGAAGGTGTTAGAATTTGACTCCTGCCAAATCAGTGTCTAAGGAAAGGGATTGAGGGGCGAAACCCCGAAGGCTGGTGGTTTGACTTAATTAGGCCCATCACTTTTGCGTGGATACCTCCTACCAATCTTGCCCTGACCTGGCTGATTAGCTTGTGGTCAAAGTCTGCATTATACCTCCCGTGGATAGTCTAACCAGTTAGGAGTCGTCTAGGTCAAAGGTCTACCCTAACTTAGTTTAGAATTTTTTTTCTTTTTGTTTGTTTGTGTTTGATATTTCCTGTGTGATATGGCTTATAACAATAATTTTTTCAATTTTAATGGTAATCCATATTACACCCCGACCTCTTTTTCAGATATTACCAACCCGGCATATCATAACTTTAACCAACCTAGTGTGCTGGATTAGTCTTATCTGAATCAATATAACTCATGTCCCCAATCTTATGACCATAATTTTCAAAATAATTTCAGCTCTTCACAGAATCAATGGGGATTCACCTCCCCCGATTTCAATTTTCAACCACCTTGTCCTCCTTATCCACCTTATCCATAATATTTTCAAGATTCATACTCAGTTCCACTAGTTCAAAACAGAAAACCATCAATCTTGGAAATGAGTATGCGTGAGTCCAAGCAACAATTATAAAATCTGACAGACTCACAATTTCACCACAAATTCCAAAACAACACTTCATCTTTTCTAGTCCAATCGTAACAAAACGATGAACCAATCAATTATGAAAAGATGCTTGAAGCCATGAGTCAGGCTCAAATCGTTCGTAATCATTGTTGGCCCATAGGCCCTTCACTCTAGTTTTGATGATGATTAACTCATGTAGTTATAGTTTACTATTAATCTTGTGATATTTAGTTTCAGATATTTGATCAAGATATTTGTAGGTGATTAGCTTCAACAAAGGTATTTTGAAGCTTTCACATGGTGATTCAAGAGCTTGAGCGTCAAGATCGCATCTAGCACTCGGTTGGAGTCAAGCTCGTTGGATCAGTTTTGGATTGAGTCGACTTACAGAAGGAGTTCTATAAGAAGACCTCAGTTTGTTTAGTTTAAGATTGTGTTTAGATCATTATAAAGATTAGATAGTATTGATATGCTCAAGTTCACATACACACACTTGTTTTAAAGTATCATGTTTTGTTTGCGGTTTAACCAGTTTTGAATTTCTAGTTCAAATATATGGTTTTCATGAATAGATAGTATCAAAACAAGTTTACAAGTTTTAATGTATATTAGATTTGATCTACATACATCTATGCTTCATCTATTTAGAAAAACTTACTTTGATAGCCTATTTCATGAGTTGGAGTTTTGTATTTAAACAAAACTTATTTTTTGATTTCATGTCAAAAACATAGATATAATATCTTTCATGTATATTAGATTTTATCCATATACAATATGCTTCAAAGTTGTTTCAATATCATGTTTTTGTATTTACATGAGTTTTGGAGAAAACGGTTTTCCATTTCAAAAATCTAAGTTTTGGAAAATACGGATTTTAGTTTAAGGCAAGTTTTCAAGAACACAAAAATGGTTCAAATAGTTTGTAATATGTGTTGAATTTTACTCACACATATTTGTATTTCAAAGATCTAATAAGAATTGATTTTTGTGAAATTTATGTGATTTTATGGGATTTAATTAAAGGTAAAAACTCAAATTTTTAATCCCTATAATAGTTGGACCTGGCAGTCTGCCGGTCGACCGTAGCAGAAGTCGGTCGACCGGTCCGGTCGACCGGCGTGCACAGGACATGCACACAGCCTGAGCTGGTGGGACGGTCGACCGTCCAGAGAGCTCTGCTCTCTAGAATTGGCCCCGATCGACCGGCCGGTCGACCGGCAGAGAGCTGCTGCTCTCTGTATCCAGTCCCGGTCGACCGCAGGCTCAACGGTCAGAAAAGTGACCATTAGCCGGTCGACCGAGTGGTCGACCGGAAGGGCAAAACTGTCCTTTCTTGCTGCCAACGGGCAGAATTGTTTGGAGCTATAAATACCCCACATTCTTGAGCAGTTTTTACTAACAATTTCAAGAGCAAAAATTCTTATTTTCTTAAGTGTTTTAACAGCAAGTTTTAAAAAAGTTTTGGGTTTAAAGATTTGATCTTATTTTGTTTTAAAGGGTTAGAAAATTCAAAGAAAAAGAAAGTCTTTGGGAGTCGTTTTGATCTTCATTCATATTTCAATATAGAGTTTTTCCCAAGAGTTTTTCTTTGTGTTTTTGATTTTCAAACTCTTTATTTTCTCACACTTGAGCTTATCATATTTATCCTATCTATAGGATCTTGTTTAGTGAGAAAATTGGTTTGTGGTTTGTTGAAACCACCAAGTGTTGTAAACCCTTTTCTTTGCTTGGCTTTGTGCCTTTCCCTCTAAGTGTAGAGGAGGTTGTACAAATTGGGTTGCTAGTATCCCTCTAAGTGTGAGGTGATTGAATTTTTTAGTATCCCTCTAGTGAGAGGTTGATATTGTGTTGGCTTTGTGCCTTGCCTCAGTGAGAGGTTGTATTTGGTAAGAGAGGAGTTGTGTACTCCCAAGTCGTATTTGCCCAAATCCTCAGTGGAGGTTCCCTGTGTGGGAAGTCGTGTGTGGACGATATAGTGAAAATCCTTCTGTGTGAAGGCGGGAACGTAGAGCTGGGTGCTCGAACCTCGAAACATATCTTTGTGTTTGTATTTGATCCACTATCTTTAACTCTCTCTTTCTTTTATATTGTGCCTTGCATTGATTCATATTGTTCATTCATACTTATATGCTTGGTATTGTTTGTGTGTGCCCATACTTGTGTTCAACCAAGAGAGCTTCATATAGCACCTCAACTCTTATTTAGAGGAATTTAGAGGAGATAGTTCAGAGCCCTTCACCGAAAATTCGGCTACACTCTTTGGTTACACTAAGTGTTTTGTAATTAGTTTTTATTCCGCATCATTTATCATTAGATTAGCCATACACCTATTCACCCCCCTCTAGGGTACTTTCAACCATGCCATAGATATGATGGTCCAAACTCTCCGTTCTCACCGTTTAACCTTTTCTGATGTCGTTAACCATTCTATTAGAGCGGAAGAATCAAGTTATTTTGGAAAATAAGATTCTATTTCAGTACAACCTGAAATTGAGCTTGAGAATGAATATGATCCTGAACCTCAACTTGGTGATTCAATTCTACTTCCTGATTCAATAATGACTCCGGTGTCTTCACCTGATTTCAATCTTTTTCTCGAGTCAACATTGGATCCTGTGCTAATTCATCATGAATCGCCATGCTTTTATGATCATCATATTGAACTTGAACAATTTCTTACTTTTAAAGTCTCATTGACAAATTGGCAAGTTCTCATTTTTATGAAATTGAACACAATGAGAAATATGACCTAGATTCTCAAATTTGTGATCCAGTTCAAATTTTCAAATCAATATTGACTCTTGTGAAAATCACCTAGAGGGGGGGTGAATAAGTGATAATGCTAATCAATGCACAATTTAAAATTTATGATGCAACAATCTCACAAAGTAAGTGAATATAGCAATGAATGTAGAGAGCAAGTAATAAGAGCAATGTAAATAGAGCAAGAAATAAGAGCAAGTAAACCAAACGCAAACACCGAGAATTGTTATCGAGGTTCGAGTACCCAGCTCTACTTCCCCGCCTTCCCCAGAAGGATTCCAACCACTTCCACTATCACAAAGATGTTACAAATCCACCGGAGTACCCAACTCCACAATCTCAAGTACAAGCAATCTCTTAGTAGTCAAAAGACCACAAACTCTCTCTTGCAAAATTCTCTTCCCTTACAAAGGTCCTTAGAGAATAATGAGTAGGAATGAAGCTCTTGTGTGCAAGGAGAAAAGAAAAAGAAATCAGAGAGTTCTTGAAAACACTTCAGAAAATGAGAGAGAATTTCAGCATAAAAACCAAGAAACCAAGTCTTTTTGAATGCCTTAAACTTGTGAAATTTTGATAATTTTTCTAGTCACCAATCTCTCCCTAAACACCCCTATTTATAGGAGAGGGCTAGGGTTTAGAGATAAAACATATTTAAGGCTAATCAGAAAGTATTAAAACCAAAACATGTCATTTAAACACACTTAAGTGAGAAAAGGACAAAAAATAAACCAGCTTAGGAACTAGCCGTTACTGTTCAAACGGCTACCTCGGTCGACCGGCCCGGTCGACCGCTAGTTCAAAAAAATAGCCGTTGCAGGCTATGGTCGACCGCCCGGTCGACCCAAACAAACAGAGAGCAGAAGTCTTTCAGGCAGGCATGTCTCGGTCGACCGTCCGGGTCGACCGTGAAACGTGCACACTGATACATGCAGCTGCCAGAACTCCAGTCGCCTGGGTCGGCCGACCGACTTGACCTGACATTGGGTCGGTCGACCCTGGCGGTCGACCGGCTCAGGTCAAAAGCCAAAACAAAAACGGATTTTTGAGGAGAAATCTATTTTTAACAAAATAGTTTTGAATAGGAATATATATAATGGATAAAAATAAGTTTGTAGGCTGAAGATTGTATACAAACTATTTTTGTACATATTATAGGAAATATGTTTGGAAACAAGATGTGCACAAAAACGTGTGTGATAGAGCTTCAAACCTATTCACTATTCTTTAACAAAACTCTAAACTAAAAACAATCTAATAAATTATCTTGAGCAATCTTGAAGTCTTGAGCCATGCAATGCCTTGCTAGAGCCTTCTCTTCTATGTTCCTTCCTTGATGTGCAAAAAGCCTTCTTTGCTTCATGAACCTAGAAGTTCTTGCAATAGCTAAGCAATGGCCTCCAAATATGGTACAAACCTGAAACTTATCTTAACAAACTAATTAGTACCATATAGCTCCTATTTGGTTTGTTATCATCAAAACTCTAAACAAATGGAGAGTGTAACCTTATGGGCCAACAATCTCCCCCTTTTTGATGATGACAAAACAAATAGGCTATAAGCAAAAATATATAGGAGGAGTAAGCTCCCCCTCAAATTATGCTATCATAAAAACATTGTAAGGTGCAAGCAAAAACCATCAAACCAAAAACCATATGATTAAAAATCAAAGTATGCTTGCAAAACACTTAAACTCAAAAAAAAAAAAAAAAAATCATGAAAACTAATTAAACATGTAAAAACTCATATAAACTCATATGGAACCAAAACCATATGAACTCATAATTCTATCATAAAAACTCATTCTCCCCCTTTTTGTCATACATCAAAAAGGGTTATGAAAACATTTTTATTCAATAACACAAACATTAAGTTCACCACAAATGAAAGAAAATCTAGCAAAATCAAGTGGTTTAGTGAAAATATCGGCTAGTTGCAAATCCGTAGAAACATAATCAATATCTATATCTCCTTTCTCAAAATGGTCTCTAAGAAAGTGATATCTAATCTCAATGTGCTTGGTCTTACTATGTTGATTTGCATTCTTTGTCATATGTATAGTACTAGTATTATCACAAAATATTTTTATATGGTTATAATGCAAATCATAATCAAGGAGAGTATGTTTCATCCAAAGGACTTGTGCACAACAAGCCCCCGCGGCAACATACTCCGCCTCGGCGGTTGAGAGAGCTACGGAATTTTGTTTCCTAGAGGACCATGAAATAAGACAATTACCAAGAAATTGACATGTCCCACTAGTACTCTTTCTATCTACTCTACAACCCGCATAGTCGGCATCCGAATAACTCGTCATTGAGAAATCTCCAGTTTTCGGATACCATAGACCCATTCCAATCGTTCCCTTAATATAACGAATAATGCGTTTTACCGCAATAAGATGAAACTCTTTGGGACACGATTGAAATCTAGCACAAAGACACACACTAAACATGATATCCGGCCTACTTGCCGTCAAATACAAAAGACAACCTATCATGCTTCTATACAATTTAATATCAACAATTTTACCTTGGTCATCCTTATCAAGCTTGGTGGTAGTTGCCATGGGAGTGTTGCAAACCTTTGAGTCTTCAAGTCCAAACCTCTTTATGAGTTCCTTTGCGTATTTGGCTTGACATATGAAGTTCCCATCTTGCAATTGCTTGATTTGGAGTCCAAGAAAGAAATTAAGCTCACCCATTGAAGGCATTTCAAACTCACATTGCATAGCCTTTTCAAATTCCTTGCATAAAAACTCATTAGTAGAACCAAAAATTATATCATCAACATAAATTTGCACAATTAAAATGTCATTATCAACATGCTTAGTGAATAGTGTTGTATCTACTTTGCCTTTAATAAAATCATTTGAAATGAGAAAACTAGAAAGCCTTTCATACCAAACTCTTGGAGCTTGTTTCAATCCATACAAAGCTTTATCAAGTTTAAAAACAAAATTAGGATGAACATGATCAATAAAACCGGGAGGTTGTTCAACATAAACTTCTTCATTTATAAAACCATTCAAAAATGCACTTTTCACATCCATTTGAAAAAGTTTAAAATTTTTGAAAGATGCAAAAGCTAGTGTCATCCGTATGGCTTCAAGCCGTGCTACGGGTGCAAAGGTCTCCTCAAAGTCAATTCCCTCAACTTGAGTGTAACCTTGGGCCACTAACCTAGCCTTATTCCTAATCACATTTCCGGACTCATCCATCTTGTTTCTAAAGATCCACTTAGTACCAATTATTGGTCTATCGTGGGGCCTAGGAACAAGGTGCCAAACTTGGTTGCGCTCAAATTGATTCAGTTCCTCTTGCATGGCTAGCAACCAATATGAGTCCGCCTCGGCTTCGAGGATGCTTTTGGGTTCAAAATGAGAAATGAAAGCAAAGTTACCACATAGGTCATGGAGTTTGGAGCGAGTTGTTACCCCTTAAGATGCATCACCTAAGATGAGCTCCTTGGGATGATTTGTGGCATATCTCCAAGCTTTAGGAAGAGGTTGAGAGCTTTCCTCTTTATCCTCTTAAACGTCACCAATTGGTTCTTGCTTATCATCTTGAGCGGGTGAGTCCTTCATGGATAGTCTCTCCATGTCTTCACCTAATGGGTCAATCTCTACAACATTCTCAACAACCACATTAGATTCTTCAAATTTAACATGCATGGATTCTTCAATGGTAAGTGAAGATCTATTGAATACTCTATAAACTTTACTAGTTGTAGAATATCCAACAAAGATTGCTTCATAAGCCTTAGCATCAAATTTACCCAAGTTATCTTTAGTGTTCAAAACAAAACACTTGCATCTAAAAACTTTGAAATATGCAACATTAGGTTTTCTAGAATGATACATTTCAAAAGATGTTTTGGAAGAATTTTTACATAAATAAATACGATTTGATATATAGCATGCGGTGTTTAAGGCCTCGGCCCATAGATATTGAGGGAGGTCATACTCACTTATCATTGTCCTAGCCATCTCTTGAAGTGTTCTATTTTTCCTTTCTACAACTCCATTTTGTTGTGGAGTTCTAGGACAAGACATTTCATGCTTAATTCCCTTTTCATCACAATAAGTCATGAAGAGTTGGTTAACGAACTCACCACCTCTATCACTCCTTATTCTCAAAATCGAAAAACCCTTTTCTTTTTCAACTCTTTTTCGAAAAATCTTAAAACGAGTTGATCTTTGTGTTCCAAGAAGAAAACCCAAGTGAAACGGGAAAAATCATCAACTAAAACAAATGCATATCTACTACCATTTATACTTTTAGTTTTAGTTGGTCCAAAAAGATCCATATGAATTAATTCTAAAGGCCTAGTTGACATGATATCCTTGATTGGTTTGAAGGAAGACTTGGTTTGTTTCCCAAGTTGGCACGCACCACAAATGCGGTCTTTCTCAAACTTCAAGTAAGGAATACCCTTCACCAATTCCTTTGAATTAATCCTAGAAAGATGGTCAAAAGATGCATGTCCTAATCTTCTATGCCAAAGCCAAGAATTTTCATCAAAAGCATTTAAGCATTTAGTAGAACATTCCACATTAAGCATGTCAATGATATAAACATTATCATCACGAAAACCGGTGAGAATGCAATCATTGGTTTAAACATCAAAGATTTTGCAAGAAGAATCATCAAAAACAACCTTAAGTCCACGGTCACAAAATTGACTAATGCTAAGCAAATTATGTTTCAAACCATCAACAAGTACAACATTTTCTATAGTAGGAGATGCACCAATTTGAATGTTACCTATACCGATGATAGTGCCTTTGGAGTCATCCCCGAAGGTGACGGAGCCACCTTCCTCGTACCTTGATAGGGTTATAAAGTTATTGATGTCCCACGTCATGTGTCTTGAACAACCACTATCAAGGTACCACCGCTCCCTACGTCTTGGAGCCTTGGTGTGTACGTACATCAAATAATTTAGGACTTGATTTTGGTACCCACATTTTCTTGGGTCCTAAAGAGTTAGTTTCATTAACCCAAACAAGATTATTTGATCTATTTACTTGGTCATAGCAAAATTTAGCCAAATGTCCATTCTTACCACAATATGTGCATCTATACACTCTACCATATTTAAAAGCATAGTGAGTGTGTGATTTGTGAGCATGAGAATTGTGAGCATGAAAAGATTTAGCATGAGAAGTGTTATGTGTAGTGTGAGCATGAGAAATCTTAACATGTGATTCTTTAGCATGAGAGGTGTGCTTTTTAGAAAACATTTCTTCAAGTTTCTTAGTGTTAAAAGCACAATCCTTTAAAGTCTTTTCAAAATCAACAATTCTAGTTTTTAAAGAAGAAATTTCCTTTTCATCAATCTTAGGAAATTTTGCTTTACAAGCAACTTTGTAAGAACTAAATTCATTTTGAGTAAGAATGAGAGTTGAAGAAATTTCATCTTTTTCTTTAGAAATAATAGCAAGTTGATTCTTAAGAAAAGCAACTTCCTTTTCTAATTTGAGCATTCAATCTTTTTATTATCATATGTTTCTGAAAGTTCAACAAAGGCATGAACAAGAACTTCTTTGCTTAATTCATCATCTTCATCATCAAGAGGTTGAGGGGTTACCTTTGGTGTGTTTGCCATGAAACACATATTCGCTATATCCGCCTCTTCCTCGGACTCGCTTTCCGAATCCCAAGTTGCCTTGTACGCTTTCTTTTCTTCCGGTTTCTTTGGCTTGAAGGAGGAGGTCATCTTCTTCTTGAACTTCGGGCAATCCGCCTTGATGTGTCCGGGTTTTCGGCAATTGTAGCATATAATTCTTCTCTCCTCTTTGCCTTCAAATTTCCTTCGGAAGTTTAGCTTGTTCCTCCGGTACATTCTCTTCACATTGTGAACAAGTAGGGAGAGCTCCTCATCTTCTTCTTCATCTTCTTCATCGTCTTCAAGAGTGGATGAAGACTTGAAGGCTATGGATTTCTTCTTTAGTGGAGCGGCCTCTTCTCTTACTTTCTTTTCCATCTCATGGGTCTTTAAGTTCCCAATGAGACTAATGAGGTCCATCTCATCCTTGTCGTTCAATTCTTTCAAGGTGGTGGCCTTGATCTCCCAAGATGTAGGAAGAGCCCGAATCACTTTCCGCACCTTTTGATCATTGAAAATATCATCACCTAAAGAAGAAAGAGCATTGGTGATTTTAGTAAATCTAGTAATCATACAATCAATAGATTCTTCATCAATCATTTTAAAGGATTCATATTGGGACCTCAAGAGATCTATCTTAGCTCTCTTGACTTGTGAAGTCCCCTCGTGTGTGACCAATAAATGTTGCCAAATCTCATAGGCGGATTGGCAATGAATTACCCGTGTAAGGTCATCCTCATTCAAGGCAGTTAGAAGGGAATTTTGGGCCTTAGAGTTAGCCTCATATTCTCTAAAGGTAAAGTCGGTCCATGTGCTCTCATCACTATCGGGTGCTACATAGGGTTTGGTTAAGGATTTAGCTACTAAGCTACCTAAAGATTGCAAAAAGATAGTCATCCTAACCTTCCAAATAGGGAAATTAAGTCCATCAAATTTAGGAGGGTTTTGATGTTATCGGCCATGTTTACTAGTGATGACAAATGGAATGCAAATGTTGATTAGCAAATTTTAAGGATCTCTCTAAGGATGTTAAGCCAAACCTAGAGTCCAAGCTCTGATACTAATTGAAAATCACCTAGAGGGGGGGTGAATAGGTGATAATGCTAATCAATGCACAATTTAAAATTTATGATGCAACAATCTCACAAAGTAAGTGAAATAGCAATGAATGTAGAGAGCAAGTAATAAGAGCAATGTAAATAGAGCAAGAAATAAGAGCAAGTAAACCAAACGCAAACACCGAGAATTGTTATCGAGGTTCGAGCACCCAGCTCTACTTCCCCGCCTTCCCCAGAAGGATTCCAACCACTTCCACGATCACAAAGATGTTACAAATCCACCGGAGTACCCAACTCCACAATCTCAAGTACAAGCAATCTCTTAGTAGTCAAAAGACCACAAACTCTCTCTTGCAAAATTCTCTTCCCTTACAAAGGTCCTTAGAGAATAATGAGTAGGAATGAAGCTCTTGTGTGCAAGGAGAAAAGAAAAAGAAATCAGAGAGTTCTTGAAAACACTTCAGAAAATGAGAGAGAATTTCAGCACAAAAACCAAGAAACCAAGTCTTTTTGAATGCCTTAAACTTGTGGAAATTTTGATAATTTTTCTAGTCACCAATCTCTCCCTAAACACCCCTATTTATAGGAGAGGGCTAGGGTTTAGAGATAAAACATATTTAAGGCTAATTAGAAAGTATTAAAACCAAAACATGTCATTTAAACACACTTAAGTGAGAAAAGGACAAAAAATAAACCAGCTTAGGAACTAGCCGTTACTGTTTAAACGGCTACCTCAGTCGACCGGCCCGGTCGACCGCTAGTTCAAAAAAATAGCCGTTGCAGGCTACGGTCGACCGCCCGGTCGACCCAAACAAACAGAGAGCAGAAGTCTTTCAGGCAGGCATGTCTCGATCGACCGTCCGGGTCGACCGTGAAACGTGCACACTGATACATGCAGCTGCCAGAACTCCGGTCGCCTGGGTCGGCCGACCGACTTGACCTGACATTGGGTCGGTCGACCCTGGCGGTCGACCGGCTCAGGTCAAAAGCCAAAACAAAAACGGATTTTTAAGGAGAAATCTATTTTTAACAAAATAGTTTTGAATAGGAATATATATAATGGATAAAATAAGTTTGTAGGCTGAAGATTGTATACAAACTATTTTTGTACATATTATAGGAAATATGTTTGGAAACAAGATGTGCGCAAAAACGTGTGTGATAGAGCTTCAAACCTATTCACTATTCTTTAACAAAACTCTAAACTAAAAACAATCTAATAAATTATGTTGAGCAATCTTGAAGTCTTGAGCCATGCAATGCCTTGCTAGAGCCTTCTCTTCTATGTTCCTTCCTTGATGTGCAAAAAGCCTTCTTTGCTTCATGAACCTAGAAGTTCTTGCAATAGCTAAGCAATGGCCTCCAAATATGGTACAAACCTGAAACTTATCTTAACAAACTAATTAGTACCATATAGCTCCTATTTGTTTGTTATCATCAAAACTCTAAACAAATGGAGAGTGTAACCTTATGGGCCAACATCTTGTTTTGTTACCCGACTTGAGTAATATTTTTAGAGTCAGTTTTGATTCCCACACCTATCATTCTTGAACTTGAATCACCAATATTAAGTCACATTCCATTGTGGGGAAATGAATGTGGACTTGAGTTTTCAACTTCTTGATTTGGACCCACTTCCTGAACCAATCTCGACTCCTAAACCTTTACTTAACTTAAGTCACTTTCCTAAGTCGGCATTAGTTCCCGTACTTCCTAAGTCCAAGTCAATCATTCCATCTTTTCACACTCTATTTTGGGACAAGGGTGTTAATAAAATCGACTCCGAAATTATTTGTGAAATTTGAAAATTAGATGAGGTAAAATTCTTAATAAAAATCATTCATATATCCATCATTTTAGTGGATTATATTAGAGAGGTTTCTGGCGGGTTCCTCCGAACTCCACGAAAATTCGATTGGGCCGCATTTCGTGGACCAATCAAATCACCACTGGAACCACCACCTTACGGTAATATTTTCCTTCTCTTCTTCTTTTTTATGCATCTATGCATTAATTCATACATTGAGGATAATGAATGAGATAGGTGTGGGGGAGGGTCTAACATAACTTAGGTTTTTTTTTTCTTTTTAAAAAAAATTAACATTTTCTTTACTTTTAAAAACTTTTTGAAAATAGAAATAATATTTTGACATATTTTTTGTAAGAAATTAAGTCAATTTTAAGGAATAGGAAAATTAAAATTAGGATTTCTTATACTTGGTCAAAATAAGATTATTTGTTTGATTTTTAGAGTTAGGAAGATAATTTATCAAAGTAATTTAGTCTTAATCTTTACCTTGATGAAATATGCACGCTTCATACACTTACACACTTAAGGTTCTAAAACAATGATTCTTATGCCCTAAAAAAGGGGGGAAAAAAGAAAGAAAAATATATCTATGAAAGATAAACAATTCTAATTATTGATTAGGTAGGTGCTTTGGCCTAAGCAAACCTTGGTATTTATGCGAAAGATGATTAGATAAGTTTGAGAAAAATATATATATATATAAATCCTCTGATTAAGCTGGGTATTTGTGCCTAGTAAAGCATAAGTATTCATGCCTAAAGGCGGTTCATATAATAAAATCCTTAGTTTTGTGGCCTTGTTTGCTCGAGTCCTTAAGTCCTTGAGGTGTCTTCTCACCCGGTGCCCTAAGACCGTTTGGTTTGAGAGTCATCGATTAAAGGCTCATTACATGGGCAGATTAGAAAGCCTAATAAAACTAAAGAATATTACCACCAAAAATAATATATATATAAAAAGAAAAATAATAAATAAGGCATAAGAGTTAGAGTTAAAGAACCCTTAGTCAAAATTTTCACGGTCACAAGGTGCTTATAACTTTGGGTAAAGTAATAGACTAGATGAGAAGTACAATTTGACTCCTTACTTTGATTGATAACAAATTTTTGAATAGAGACTAAGTTTAAGAATGAAAAATTCGGTTTTTCCTATAACTTATAGATACTTAAAAACTTACAATAATATTTCAAATATTTTTCTTTCAAAATATGTTTTCAAATTACTAACATTTTTCTCTTTCTTTATGGATTTTGTGGTGTAATCCACTGAAAACCCTCATGAGACAAAACTCGCCCTCTAGGAGAAACCTAGAGGTTTAGCGGCTTGTTGCACAGGGTCAGTGCAATCGCGTGACCTGCGAAAGTGGTCTAATAATTTTTTTGTTTAATTGTTTTGCTCGAGGACGAGCAAAAGATAGATATGGGGGTGTGATCGGTCGCTAATATTGCACATTCATTATCATATTCTCATACTTATTATAAAATAAACTCTGTTTTTTCTTAATTATTGTTTAATTTATTTGCAGGCCATTCCTAAAGGAGAGGGAAGAGAAATGAGCCCAAAAGCCCATCAAATTCTGATTTAAATCAGAATTAATTCGAAGTCGGTAAATCAGGGCAGATCAGGTTGGTTCAAATCAGTTGAAACCAGTTAGAATAAATCCTTACAAATCAATCGGTTGAAGCCAAAGATCAAAGGCCATTTCATCAAAATCCCGGACTTAAACTGCAAATCCAGCTGAAGATAAAAGCAAATAGCGAAGCCGGGAGTACCACCAACAGGTGTTGCCACCTGGCCACACCCTGGCCGCAAAAACGTGGCCAAACCGCGTCATTTTCGCGGCTTTGTTAAGGAGTTAGGGGGAGCATTTGCTCCCCCTATCTTTGTACACTCTCCTACGTTGGGTTTTGCCTATAAATACTAAGATTTTCAGAGACCAGGGGGACGACCAAGCAGAAAGTAGAATTTAGGCTAATTTGTAGTTGTAACTTAGATTTTTAGTTTTCTTTTATGTAATTTTTGTTTTATTTATGTAACTAAAAGGAGAGGAGACTTTCATGGAGGAATGAGAGCAAGTTTGTACTGAAGGTGACACCGATGTAAGTGATCTTTTCTTCCATTGTTATTTGAATCGAATCGAGGTTTCCTTTTCTTTTCTATTCTTATTTTTATTCACTTCCCTCTTCTGTGTTTGTGGATCCAAATGAAACCGATAGCCTCGAAGTTGCCTTGTCCTTGCAAGTGTCGTCGATGGCTTATGGTGATGGATATCCATTTCTATGGTAGTATAGCTCGCCGCCCTTTCATTTTATAGTGTAAATCAGGAATGGGAAGATCTCATCTGCCATGCTTCGCTTGCCTTCAAGTAAAGGTACATCGTCGATACAGGTAAAATGTAAGCAGGCGCCGAAGAGGTAAGTATGTTTTTTAGGTTTTAGTTTTTCTTTCTGTTCTTGTAACTTTTAGTGTAGATCACCAACACCATATTCACCCAAATCTCTTTTACTCTTTTTCAATTTCTTTGTACATATCACTTCTATTTTCTTCACCTTCTCTATCTTCCACTTTCTTCCTAACTTAACTTTAACTCCATTTTTCTCTTTTCTTTTTAAGAACTAAAAGAAGAATTTTAACTATTCTTTGTAGCATAAAAGATAACTTATTAAAAAGCTTCCATCGCTAGTCCCTCCTTGTGGATCACGACCCGCATAACCACTTGCTATAGCAGTAGTATTAAGTACTTACACATTTTATTCTTGTAGTTCTGAAATTCTGTATTCTTGTATGCAGGTAGAAACTCAATCAATTTTTTTTTTATACCAATAGAAAATGAAACATTGTACGTTTTTTATACCAATTGAAAATATATATTGTAAATATTGATAACAATTGAAAGTAAAAACCAAATTTTTGGGTAAACACAACTCATTTTGCAATAAGTATACCAACTTGAGAACAATACTAATTTAAGATTATTGATACCAATATTAAAAATGTTAACATATACCAAAACAAAACATTTTTCATCATAAAGAATGGCAGTAGGATACCAATTAAAAATAAAACCGATTGAAAGATAAACATGAATTTTTCTCCCCCTTTATGAAATGCTAATAAAAATAATGCATAAGCTTGTATAAGATACCAATTGAAAAATAATTGACATTAAGGAGTAAATCAAGCTTAGCATAAACATAATTTTGTGTTTTAGATATAAAGATATTTTAAGCACAATCAAAATCATATATATGTATGAAATAATAAATACTAATCGAAATTTATACTATTTGAAAGTTTGAAGCATACTATATAGAAAACGCATATGAGTATATAAACATAAAATATCAATTATGATACCAATTGAAAAATATAATGAGAATCAAGTGTATAACTCATACCTACCACCCTATTCATGCACATGTTTAAATAGATTTTCAATTTGAGCACATAAGGCATGGTCGGCCCATCCAACCGCCCTTGGAAGGTAGGGTTTTCAAAAATAGGATTTGAAAATAGTTTTAACATGTTTGAAAACTCTACCAAAATGAAGAATAACGCAACTAGTTTTATGATAATCTTGTAAACTAGTACGAAGTCCTTCAAGTAAGGAATAAACATTAAAAACATGAAAATTTAATTTTCATCAAAATAATACAAACTTCAAGGTATATGTATGTTTTGTCTAAACTCAAAGTATACATACGTATCCCAAACACAATGAGTCCATAAAATAATTTGTATGAAAGCAAGTGACTCAAAGTATACATGTATATCTAAAGTTTAGACAAAATTAACATATACATAAAGCTAAACACATTATCATGAAAAACATGTATGAAAAATAGGGAATACAAGTCAAAATGTACGAATCATCAAAATAGGCTATACGAGTACATCTAATGGGTACAAGTGATCAATTAAGTACAAACATATAAAAATCAAATGGGGCTCATTAGTTGTACAAGTATATACACAAGTTTTAATGAAAGCTACATCTCAAATATGTAATCAAAACATGAAGCATAAAACAAAATATAAACCAATATGATCATTATGTAAATGCACATGTTTTAGAGGTATGATATACACAATAACTAAACATTAGTGAAAACACAAAAAAATAAATCTATATAAACATGGGTGTATCTCAAATACTACATATGTATATCACAAGTCTAATTATCATGGCGTTTAACATAATAATCATGAAAAACTAAAACATGCTAAAAGTCAATCAATAAAAGCATGTAAGCTAAAGCGGAGTTAGAGATAGTTACCAAAACTATTAGGGCTAATCTCTAGATCTCCAAGTCATGGTGGACCTCCCACCAACTTTTCTTGAAAGTGATGCATCCAAAGGTGTCACCATTTAGCTCGGAACGCATCCACCATCAAGGCACCAT
>JAVJIF010034131.1:0-68790 GCA_038442645.1 Agave tequilana
ATCATAAAAACTCATTCTCCCCCTTTTTGTCATACATCAAAAAGGGTTATGAAAACATTTTTATTCAATAAAACAAACATTAAGTTCACCACAAATGAAAGAAAATCTGGCAAAATCAAGTGGTTTAGTGAAAAATCGGCTAGTTGTAATCCGTAAAACATAATCAATACTATATCTCCTTCTCAAAATGGTCTCTAAGAAAGTGATATCTAATCTCAATGTGCTTGGTCTTACTATGTTGATTGCATCTTTGTCATATGTATAGTACTAGTATTATCACAAAATATTTTTATATGGTTATAATGCAAATCATAATCAAGGAGAGTATGTTTCATCCAAAGGACTTGTGCACAACAAGCTCCCGCGGCAACATACTCCGCCTCGGCGGTTGAGAGAGCTACGGAATTTTGTTTCCTAGAGGACATGAAATAAGACAATTACCAAGAAATTGACATGTCCCCACTAGTACTCTTTCTATCTACTCACAACCCGCATAGTCGGCATCCGAATAACTCGTCATTGAGAAATCTCCGGTTTTCGGATACCATAGACCCATTCCAATCGTTCCCTAATATAACGAATAATGCGTTTTACCGCAATAAGATGAAACTCTTTGGGACACGATTGAAATCTAGCACAAAGATACACACTAAACATGATATCCGGCCTACTTGCCGTCAAATACAAAAGACAACCTATCATGCTTCTATACAATTTAATATCAACAATTTTACCTTGGTCATCCTTATCAAGCTTGGTGGTAGTTGCCATGGGAGTGTTGCAAACCTTTGAGTCTTCAAGTCCAAACCTCTTTACGAGTTCCTTTGCGTATTTGGCTTGACATATGAAGTTCCCATCTTGCAATTGCTTGATTTGGAGTCCAAGAAAGAAATTAAGCTCACCCATTGAAGGCATTTCAAACTCACATTGCATAACCTTTTCAAATTCCTTGCATAAAAACTCATTAGTAGAACCAAAAATTATATCAACAACATAAATTTGCACAATTAAAATGTCATTATCAACATACTTAGTGAATAGTGTTGTATCTACTTGCCTTTAATAAAATCATTTGAAATGAGAAAACTAGAAAGCCTTTCATACCAAACTCTTGGAGCTTGTTTCAATCCATACAAAGCTTTATCAAGTTTAAAAAATAAAATTAGGATGAACATGATCAAAAAACCGGGAGGTTGTTCAACATAAACTTCTTCATTTATAAAACCATTTAAAAATGCACTTTTCACATCCATTTGAAAAAGTTTAAAATTTTTGAAAGATACAAAAGCTAGTGTCATCGTATGGCTTCAAGCCGTGCTACGGGTGTAAAGGTCTCCTCAAAGTCAATTCCCTCAACTTGAGTGTAACCTTGGGCCACTAACCTAGCCTTATTCCTAATCACATTTCCGGACTCATCCATCTTGTTTCTAAAGATCCACTTAGTACCAATATTGGTCTATCGTGGGGCCTAGGAACAAGGTGCCAAACTGGTTACGCTCAAATTGATTGAGTTCCTCTTGCATGGCTAGCAACCAATATGAGTCCGCCTCGGCTTCGAGGATGCATTTGGGTTCAAAATGAGAAATGAAAGCAAAGTTACCACATAGGTCATGGAGTTTGGAGCGAGTTGTTATCCCTTTAGATGCATCACCTAAGATGAGCTCCTTGGGATGATTTGTGCATATCTCCAAGCTTTAGGAAGCGGTTGAGAGCTTTCCTCTTTATCCTCTTAAACGTCACCAATTGGTTCTTACTTATCATCTTGAGCGGGTGAGTCCTTCATGGATAGTCTCTCCATGTCTTCACCTAATGGGTCAATCTCTACAACATTCTCAACAACCACATTAGATCTTCAAATTTAACATGCATGGATTCTTCAATGGTAAGTGAAGATCTATGAATACTCTATAAACTTTACTAGTTGTAGAATATCCAACAAAGATTGCTTCATAAGCCTTAGCATCAAATTTACCCAAGTTATCTTTAGTGTTCAAAACAAAACACTTGCATCCCAAAACTTTGAAATATGCAACATTAGGTTTTCTAGAATGATACATTTCAAAAGATGTTTTGGAAGAATTTTTACATAAATAATACGATTTGATATATAGCATGCGGTGTTTACGGCCTCGGCCCATAGATATTGAGGGAGGTCAAACTAACTTATCATTGTCCTAGCCATCTCTTGAAGTGTTCTATTTTCCTTTCTACAACTCCATTTTGTTGTGGAGTTCTAGGACAAGACATTTCATGCTTAATTCCCTTTTCATCACAATAAGTCATGAAGAGTTGGTTAACGAACTCACCACCTCTATCACTCCTTATTCTCAAAATCGAAAAACCCTTTTCTTTTTCAACTCTTTTTCGAAAAATCTTAAAACGAGTTGATCTTTTGTGTTCCAAGAAGAAAACCCAAGTGAAACGGGATAAAATCATCAACTAAAACAAATGCATATCTACTACCATTTATACTTTTAGTTTAGTTGGTCCAAAAAGATCCATATGATTAATTCTAAAGGCCTAGTTGACATGATAACCTTGATTGGTTTGAAGGAAGACTTGGTTTGTTTCCCAAGTTGGCACGTACCACAATGCGGTCTTCTCAAACTTCAAGTAAGGAATACCCTTCACCAATTCCTTTGAATTAATCCTAGAAAGATGGTCAAAAGATGCATGTCCTAATCTTCTATGCCAAAGCCAAGAATTTTCATCAAAAGCATTTAAGCATTTAGTAGAACATTCCACATTAAGCATGTCAATGATATAAACATTATCATCACGAAAAACCGGTGAGAATACAATCATTAGGTTTTAACATCAAAGATTTTGCAAGAAGAATCATCCAAAAACAACTTAAGTCCACGGTCACAAAATGACTAATGCTAAGCAAATTATGTTTCAAACCATCAACAAGTACAACATTTTCTATAGTAGGAGATGCACCAATTTGAATGTTACCTATACCGATGATAGTGCTTTGGAGTCATCCCGAAGGTGACGGAGCCACCTTCCTCGTACCTTGATAGGGTTATAAAGTTATTGATGTCCCACGTCATGTGTCTTGAACAACCACTATCAAGGTACCACCGCTCCCTACGTCTTGGAGCCTTGGTGTACCTACATCAAATAATTTAGGACTTGATTTTGGTACCCACATTTTCTTGGGTCCTAAAGAGTTAGTTTCATTAACCCAAACAAGATTATTTGATCTATTTACTTGGTCATAGCAAAATTTAGCCAAATGTCCATTCTTACCACAATATGTGCATCTATACACTCTACCATATTTAAAAGCATAGTGAGTGTGTGATTTGTGAGCATGAGAATTGTGAGCATGAAAAGATTTAGCATGAGAAGTGTTATGTGTAGTGTGAGCATGAGAAATCTTAACATGTGAATCTTTAGCATGAGAGGTGTGCTTTTTAGAAAACATTTCTTCAAGTTTCTTAGTGTTAAAAGCACAATCCTTTAAAGTCTTTTCAAAATCAACAATTCTAGTTTTAAAGAAGAAATTTCTTTTCATCAATCTTAGGAAATTTTGCTTTACAAGCAACTTTGTAAGCACTAAATTCATTTTGAGTAAGAATGAGAGTTGAAGAAATTTCATCTTTTTCTTTAGAAATAATAGCAAGTTGATTCTTAAGAAAAGCAACTTCCTTTTCCAATTTGAGCATTCAATCTTTTTATTATCATATGTTTCTGAAAGTTCAACAAAGGCATGAACAAGAACTTCTTTGCTTAATTCATCATCTTCATCATCAAGAGGTTGAGGGGTTACCTTTGGTGTGTTTGCCATGAAACACATATTCGCTATATCCGCCTCTTCCTCGGACTCGCTTTCCGAATCCCAAGTTGCCTTGTACGCTTTCTTTTCTTCCGGTTTCTTTGGCTTGAAGGAGGAGGTCATCTTCTTCTTGAACTCCGGGCAATCCGCCTTGATGTGTCCGGGTTTTCGGCAATTGTAGCATATAATTCTTCTCTCCTCTTTGCCTTCAAATTTCCTTCGGAAGTTTAGCTTGTTCCTCCGGTACATTCTCTTCACATTGCGAACAAGTAGGGAGAGCTCCTCATCTTCTTCTTCATTTCTTCATCGTCTTCAAGAGTGGATGAAGACTTGAAGGCTATGGATTTCTTCTTTAGTGGAGCGGCCTCTTCTCTTACTTTCTTTTCCATCTCATGGGTCTTTAAGTTCCAATGAGACTAATGAGGTCCATCTCATCCTTGTCGTTCAATTCTTTCAAGGTGGTGGCCTTGATCTCCCAAGATGTAGGAAGAGCCCGAATCACATTTCGCACCTTTTGATCATTGAAAAATATCATCACCTAAAGAAGAAAGAGCATTGGTGATTTTAGTAAATCTAGTAATCATACAATCAATAGATTCTTCATCAATCATTTTAAAGGATTCATATTGGGACCTCAAGAGATCTATCTTAGCTCTCTTGACTTGTGAAGTCCCTCGTGTGTGACCAATAAATGTTGCCAAATCTCATAGGCGGATTGGCAATGAATTACCCGTGTAAGGTCATCCTCATTCAAGGCGGTTAGAAGGAAATTTTGGGCCTTGGAGTTAGCCTCATATTCTCTAAAGGTAAAGTCGGTCCATGTGCTCTCATCACTATCGGGTGCTACATAGGGTTTGGTTAAGGATTTAGCTACTAAGCTACCTAAAGATTGCAAAAAGATAGTCATCCTAACCTTCCAAATAGGGAAATTAAGTCCATCAAATTTAGGAGGGGTTTTGATGTTATCGGCCATGTTTACTAGTGATGACAAATAGGAATGCAAATGTTGATTAGCAAATTTTAAGGATCTCTTAAGGATGTTAAGCCAAACCTAGAGTCCAAGCTCTGATACTAATTGAAAATCACCTAGAGGGGGGGTGAATAGGTGATAATGCTAATCAATGCACAATTTAAAATTTATGATGCAACAATCTCACAAAGTAAGTGAATATAGCAATGAATGTAGAGAGCAAGTAATAAGAGCAATGTAAATAGAGCAAGAAATAAGAGCAAGTAAACCAAACGCAAACACCGAGAATTGTTATCGAGGTTCGAGCACCCAGCTCTACTTCCCCGCCTTCCCCAGAAGGATTCCAACCACTTCCACTATCACAAAGATGTTACAAATCCACCAGAGTACCCAACTCCACAATCTCAAGTACAAGCAATCTCTTAGTAGTCAAAAGACCACAAACTCTCTCTTGCAAAATTCTCTTCCCTTACAAAGGTCCTTAGAGAATAATGAGTAGGAATGAAGCTCTTGTGTGCAAGGAGAAAAGAAAAAGAAATCAGAGAGTTCTTGAAAACACTTCAGAAAATGAGAGAGAATTTCAGCACAAAACCAAGAAACCAAGTCTTTATGAATGCCTTAAACTTGTGGAAATTTGATAATTTTTCTAGTCACCAATCTCTCCCTAAACACCCTATTTTAGAAGAGGGCTAGGGTTTAGAGATAAAACATATTTAAGGCTAATTAGAAAGTATTAAAACCAAAACATGTCATTTAAACACACTTAAGTGAGAAAAGGACAAAAAATAAACCAGCTTAGGAACTAGCCGTTACTGTTTAAACGGCTACCTCAGTCGACCGGCCCGGTCGACCGCTAGTTCAAAAAAATAGCCGTTGCAGGCTACGGTCGACCGCCCGGTCGACCCACCCAAAAAACAGAGAGCAGAAGTCTTTCAGGCAGGCATGTCTCGATCGACGTCCGGGTCGACCGTGTGAAACGTGCACACTGATACATGCAGCTGCCAGAACTCCGGTCGCCTGGGTCGGCCGACCGACTTGACCTGACATTGGGTCGGTCGACCCTGGCGGTCGACCGGCTCAGGTCAAAAGCCAAAACAAAAACGGATTTTTGAGGAGAAATCTATTTTTAACAAAATAGTTTTGAATAGGAATATATATAATGGATAAAAATAAGTTTGTAGGCTGAAGATTGTATATAAACTTATTTTGTACATATTATAGGAAATATGTTTGGAAACAAGATGTGCGCAAAAACGTGTGTGATAGAGCTTCAAACCTATTCACTATTCTTTAACAAAACTCTAAACTAAAAACAATCTAATAAATTATCTTGAGCAATCTTGAAGTCTTGAGCCATGCAATGCCTTGCTAGAGCCTTCTCTTCTATGTTCCTTCCTTGATGTGCAAAAAGCCTTCTTTGCTTCATGAACCTAGAAGTTCTTGCAATAGCTAAGCAATGGCCTCCAAATATGGTACAAACCTGAAACTTATCTTAACAAACTAATTAGTACCATATAGCTCCTATTGGTTTGTTATCATCAAAACTCTAAACAAATGGAGAGTGTAACCTTATGGGCCAACATCTTGTTTTGTTACCCGACTTGAGTAATATTTTAGAGTCAGTTTTGATTCCACACCTATCATTCTTGAACTTGAATCACCAATATTAAGTCACATTCCATTGTGGGGAAATGAATGTGGACTTGAGTTTCAACTTCTTGATTTGGACCCACTTCATGAAACCAATCTCGACTCCTAAACCTTTACTTAACTTAAGTCACTTTCTTAAGTCGGCATTAGTTCCCGTACTTCCTAAGTCCAAGTCAATCATTCCATCTTTTCACACTCTATTTTGGGACAAGGGTGTTAATAAAATCGACTCCGAAATTATTTGTGAAATTTGAAAATTAGATGAGGTAAAATTCTTAATAAAAATCATTCATATATCCATCATTTTAGTGGATTATATTAGAGAGGTTTCTGGCGGGTTCCTCCGAACTCTACGAAAATTCGATTGGGCCGCATTTCGTGTGGACCAATCAAATCACCACTGGAACCACCACCTTACGGTAATATTTTCCTTCTCTTTCTTCTTTTTTATGCATCTATGCATTAATTCATACATGAGGATAATGAATGAGATAGGTGTGGGGGAGGGTCTAACATAACTTAGGTTTTTTTTTTCTTTTTATTTAAAAAAAATTAACATTTTCTTTACTTTTAAAAACTTTTTGAAAATAGAAATAATATTTTGACATATTTTTTGTAAGAAATTAAGTCAATTTTAAGGAATAGGAAAATTAAAATTAGGATTCTTATACTTGGTCAAAATCAGATTATTTGTTTGATTTTTAGAGTTAGGAAGATAATTTATCAAAGTAATTTAGTCTTAATCTTTACCTTGATGAAATATGCACGCTTCATACACTTACACACTTAAGGTTCTAAAACAATGATTCTTATGCCCTAAAAAAGGGGGGGGAAAGAAATAAAATATGTCTATGAAAGATAAACAATTCTAATTATTGATTAGGTAGGTGCTTTGGCCTAAGCAAACCTTGGTATTTATGCGAAAGATGATTAGATAAGTTTGAGAAAAATATATATATATATAAATCCTCTGATTAAGCTGGGTATTTGTGCCTAGTAAAGCATAAGTATTCATGCCTAAAGGCGGTTCATATAATAAAATCCTTAGTTTTGTGGCCTTGTTTGCTCGAGTCCTTAAGTCCTTGAGGTGTCTTCTCACCCGGTGCCCTAAGACCGTTTGGCTTGAGAGTCATCGATTAAAGGCTCATTACATGGGCAGATTAGAAAGCCTAATAAAACTAAAGAATATTACCACCAAAAAATATATATATATAAAAAAGAAAAAATAATAAATAAGGCATAAGAGTTAGAGTTAAAGAACCCTTAGTCAAAATTTTCACGGTCACAAGGTGCTTATGACTTTGGGTAAAGTAATAGACTAGATGAGAAGTACAATTTGACTCCTACTTTGATTGATAACAAATTTTGAATAGAGACTAAGTTTAAGAATGAAAAATTCGGTTTTTCCTATAACTTATAGATTACTTAAAAACTTACAATAATATTTCAAATATTTTTCTTTCAAAATATGTTTTCAAAATACTAACATTTTTCTCTTTCTTTATGGATTTTGTGGGTGTAATCCACTGAAAACCCTCATGAGACAAAACTCGCCCTCTAGGAGAAACCTAGAGGTTTAGCGGCTTGTTGCACAGGGTCAGTGCAATCGCGTGACCTGCGAAAGTGGTCTAATAATTTTTTTGTTTAATTGTTTTGCTCGAGGACGAGCAAAAGATAGATATGGGGGTGTGATCGGTCGCTAATATTGCACATTCATTATCATATTCTCATACTTATTATAAAATAAACTCTGTTTTTTCCTAATTATTGTTTAATTTATTTGCAGGCCATTCCTAAAGGAGAGGGAAGAGAAATGAGCCCAAAGCCCATCAAATTCTGATTTAAATCAGAATTAATTCGAAGTCGGTAAATCAGGGCAGATCAGGTTGGTTCAAATCAGTTGAAACCAGTTAGAATAAATCCTTACAAATCAATCGGTTGAAGCCAAAGATCAAAGGCCATTTCATCAAAATCCCGGACTTAAAGTGCAAATCCAGCTGAAGATAAAAGCAAATAGCGAAGCCGAGGAGTACCACCAACAGGTGTTGCCACCTGGCCACACCCTGGCCGCAAAAACGTGGCCAAACCGCGTCATTTTCGCGGCTTTGTTAAGGAGTTAGGGGGAGCATTTGCTCCCCCTATCTTTGTACACTCTCCTACGTTGGGTTTTGCCTATAAATACTAAGATTTTCAGAGACCAGGGGGACGACCAAGCAGAAAGTAGAATTTAGGCTAATTTGTAGTTTGTAACTTAGATTTTTAGTTTTCTTTTATGTAATTTTTGTTTTATTTATGTAACTAAAAGGAGAGGAGACTTTCATGGAGGAATGAGAGCAAGCTGTACTGAAGGTGACACCGATGTAAGTGATCTTTTCTTCCATTGTTATTTGAATCGAATCGAGGTTTCCTTTTTTCTTTTCTCTATTTTATTCACTTCCCTCTTCTGTGTTTGTGGATCCAAATGAAACCGATAGCCTCGAAGTTGCCTTGTCCTTGCAAGTGTCGTCGATGGCTTATGGTGATGGATATCCATTTCTATGGTAGTATAGCTCGCCCTTTCATTTTATAGTGTAAATCAGGAATGGGGAAGATCTCATCTGCCATGCTTCGCTTGCCTTCAAGTAAAGGTACATCGTCGATACAGGTAAAATGTAAGCAGGCGCCGAAGAGGTAAGTATGTTTTTTAGGTTTTTAGTTTTTCTTTCTGTTCTTGTAACTTTTAGTGTAGATCACCAACACCATATTCACCCAAATCTCTTTTACTCTTTTTCAATTTCTTTGTACATATCACTTCTATTTTCTTCACCTTCTCTATCTTCCACTTTCTTCCTAACTTAACTTTAACTCCATTTTTCTCTTTTCTTTTTAAGAACTAAAAGAAGAATTTTAACTATTCTTTGTAGCATAAAAGATAACTTATTAAAAAGCTTCCATCGCTAGTCCCTCCTTGTGGATCACGACCCGCATAACCACTTGCTATAGCAGTAGTATTAAGTACTTACACATTTATTCTTGTAGTTCTGAAATTCTGTATTCTTGTATGCAGGTAGAAACTCAATCAATTTTTTTTTTTTATACCAATAGAAAATGAAACATTGTACGTTTTTTATACCAATTGAAAATATATATTGTAAATATTGATAACAATTGAAAGTAAAAACCAAATTTTTGGGTAAACACAACTCATTTTGCAATAAGTATACCAACTTGAGAACAATACTAATTTAAGATTATTGATACCAATATTAAAAATGTTAACATATACCAAAACAAAACATTTTTCATCATAAAGAATGGCAGTAGGATACCAATTAAAAATAAAACCGATTGAAAGATAAAACATGAATTTTCTCCCCCTTTATGAAATGCTAATAAAAATAATGCATAAGCTTGTATAAGATACCAATTGAAAAATAATTGACATTAAGGAGTAAATCAAGCTTAGCATAACATAATTTGTGTTTTTAGATATAAAGATATTTTAAGCACAATCAAATCATATATATGTATGAAATAATAAATACTAATCGAAATTTATACTATTTGAAAGTTTGAAGCATACATATATAGAAAACGCATATGAGTATACAAACATAAAAATATCAATTATGATACCAATTGAAAAATATAATGAGAATCAAGTGTATAACTCATACCTACCACCCTATTCATGCACATGTTTAAATAGATTTTCAATTTGAGCACATAAGGCATGGTCGCCCATCCAACCGCCCTTGGAAGGTAGGGTTTTCAAAAATAGGATTTGAAAATAGTTTTAACATGTTTGAAAACTCTACCAAAATGAAGAATAACGCAACTAGTTTTATGATAATCTTGTAAACTAGTACGAAGTCCTTCAAGTAAGGAATAAAACATTAAAAACATGAAAATTTAATTTTCATCAAAATAATACAAACTTCAAGGTATATGTATGTTTTGTCTAAACTCGAAGTATACATACGTATCCCAAACACAAATGAGTCCATAAAATAATTTGTATGAAAAATAAGTGACTCAAAGGTATACATGTATATCTAAAGTTTAGACAAAATTAACATATACATAAAGCTAAACACATTATCATGAAAAACATGTATGAAAAATAGGGAATACAAGTCAAAATGTACGAATCATCAAAATTAGGCTATACGAGTACATCTAATGGGTACAAGTGATCAATTAAGTACAAACATATAAAAATCAAATGGGGCTCATTAGTTGTACAAGTATATACACAAGTTTTAATGAAAACTACATCTCAAATATGTAATCAAAACATGAAGCATAAAACAAAATATAAACCAATATGATCATTATGTAAATGCACATGTTTTAGAGGTATGATATACACAATAACTAAACATTAGTGAAAACACAAAAAAATAAATCTATATAAACATGGGTGTATCTCAAATACTACATATGTATATCACAAGTCTAATTATCATGGCGTTTAACATAATAATCATGAAAAACTAAAACATGCTAAAAGTCATCAATAAAAGCATGTAAGCTAAAGCGGAGTTAGAGATAGTTACCAAAACTATTAGGGCTAATCTCTAGATCTCCAAGTCATGGTGGACCTCCCACCAAACTTTTCTTGAAAGTGATGCATCCAAAGGTGTCACCATTTAGCTCGGAACGCATCCACCATCAAGGCACCATTACTTCCACGTCAAGCGAGAGCCCACACCTATATCAAATAAAATAGGGTGGGTTTGGTACCCATATCTTATTGGGTCCATGGGGGTTAGCACCTTTCCTAACCCAAACAAATCTATTTGCAAAATTTGAATCATTTATTCTATCATAACAAAATTTTACAAAGTGGTCCTTACGTCCACAATGTGTACAAGTGTACACATGAGCATACATAATGGCATGCGTGTAAACATGGGAAGCATGTGTATGTCAGGTATGGTGTGCATGTATATCAGGAGAATGTTTCTTGCGAAATATGGATTCCAAACGTGTGTGGTTCATGACACAATGGCTCAAAGTGGAGCCCAAACAATCAACACCCTTCTTCAAAGCACATGTTACTTTCAATAGAAGAAGATGTGGAGCAACTAACATGTTTATCTATGAAGAAGAAGCAATAGGAACATGACAAACATGTGCATCAAAATTATTTTCAAAGAAGCATTTTCTTTGAAACTAATTCCAATTTCTTTGAATTTAAACAATTTTACTTTTCAAAGATTCATTTTCTTTTAAAACAAAATCGAGTTTTGAAGACAAAGCCTCATTTTTCTTCAAAGTCTCATCACAATTATTTTTACTCTTTAAAATTTTGTTTTCATTTAGGGCAAGATCAAGTTGGTATATCAATGAGTCCCTTTTATTAGAAATCTCATCCCTCTCTTGCAAAACAATATCAAGTTTAGAAGATAATTTTTATTTTTTATTTTAAAAGTTTTCTTTTCAAAACTTGGTATTTTTCTAGCAAGTTTTCACACACAAAGGAAAGCTCTTCATTTAAAGCATCGGCATCCATACTATTATAATCATCATTAGAAGAGGTAGCACAATCATCTAGATGAGTTTCTGAATTTACCTCAAGGGAGTCATTCCCTTGGATCATGTAGCAAGTTTGTTTGGACACATCCACGAAGAGTTTCTTCTCCACATAATTCGTCGTTTGTAGCCTGAGAGAGGTCAAAGTGTTCCACACTGCAAAAGCAGAATCACAATGAGAAACCATAGACAAATATTCTTTGCTAAGAGAGCATTGGTCTCTATATGCTTGTTATTACCAAGATAGGATTTCTTGGTAGTAGCAATGAAAACATGCATTCCTAGGGTTTTAAGGTACATACTCATCTTATTTTCAACATGTCAATGTTGAAATCATCATACATGGAAGGGGTCAAGAAATCCATGAGTGTGTGTAAACAAATATGTGTGCAAATACAATACTAGATTAGCTAATCAAGATCTCACTCCTAGGTGGTTAAACCTAATATCAGGAGTATAGGCTCTGATACCAATTGAAAAACACCTAGAGGGGGGTGAATATGTGTATGGCTAATCTAATGACAAATGATACAGAATTATAAACTAATTGCAACACACTTAGTGTAACCAAAGAATGTAGCAGAATTCTCGGTGACGGACTCTGAACTAACTCCTCTAGATTCCTCTAAATAAGAGTTGAGGTGCTATATGAAGCTCTCTTAGTTCAACACAAGTATGGCACACAATCAAAACCAAGCATATATATGGTATAAACAATATGATGCAATGCACAATAAGAGAGAGCTTAGAGATAGTGGATCAATGCAAACACCGAGATATGTTTCGAGGTTCGAGCCACTGCTTTACATCCCCGCCTTCACACAGAAGGATTTTCACTAATGCGTCTACACATGACTTCCCACACAGGGAACCTCCACTGAGGATTTGGTAAATACAAACTAGGAGTACACAACTCCTCTCTCCAACAAACACAACCTCAATACAAGAGGCAGCATAACAACAATCACCTCTCACTAGAGGGATAAGGCATTAAGCCAAACAACAACAATCACCTCTACACTTAGAGGGATAGGCACAAAGCCAAAACTCCAACAATCACCTCTACACTTAGAGGGATATGCACAAAGCTAAAACTCCAATCTCAATCACCTCTACACGTAAAGGGATACCAACAAACCCAAACACAACTTCCACAATCACCTCTACACAAGAAGGATACCCACAAACTCAAAGCAAAGAGATTACAACACTTGGTGGTCTCAATAAACCACAAACCAATTTTCCTCACAAAACAAGATCCTATAGATAGGATAGATATGATAGCTCAAGTGTGAGAAAATAAAGAGTTTGAAAATCAAAATCACAAAGAAAATATTTGGGAAAACTTCTATGATAAAAAAGAAATGAAGATCAAAACTAATTCCCAAAGACTTCTCCTTTTTTTGATTTTTCCAACCCTTGAATAACAAATAAAAGATAAATCTTTTGGCACAAAAACTCTTTTAAAACTTGCTGTAACACTTGTAAAGATGGGAAAAATTGCTCTCTTAATTCTTGTCTAAAACAGCCCAAGAGGGGCGCTATTTATAACCCCTCAAAAAATTTGCTAGTTGACAGCAGGAAAGGGCAGAATTGCCCTTCCAGTCGACCGCCCGATCGACTGGCGCAACGGTCATTTTCTGACCGTTGTGCCTCTGGTCGACCGCCCGGTCGACCGGCCTGCACCCGAGAGTGGGTGCTCTCAGTCGGTCGACCGGCCTTCATGGCTGGCCATGTGCACGTCCCTTGTGCACATCGGTCGACCGTTCCGGTCGACCGGCTCAGTCGACCGCAAGCTGATTTGGCTGGGGATTAAGGGTATGAAAACTTGTCTTTTTAATTTCAATTAAATCCCATAAAATCACATAAATTTCACAAAAAATAAGTTCTTATAAGATTTTTGAATACTAAACATGTGTGACCAAAAATCAACACATAATACAAACTATTTGAACCATTTTTGTGACATTGAAATTTAGCTTAAACACAAAATCTGTATTTTCCTAAACTTGAATTTTTGAAATGAAAAACCGTTTCTCCAAAACTCATGTAAATACAAAAACATGATATTGAAACAAATTTGAGGCATATTGTATATGGATAGAATCCAATATACATATAAGATATATATCTATGTTTTTAATATGAAATTCAAACCGGTTAAACCGAAAACATATAAACCTTAAACTTGTGTGTGTGTGTGTGTGTGTGTGTGTGTGTGTGTGTGTGTGTGGTGTGTGTAACCTTAAACTTGTGTGTGTGTGCTTGTGAACTTGAGCATATCAATACTATCTACCTTTACACAAGATTTAAATATAAACTAAACAAAAATTGAAGTCTTCTTGTCTCCAAGCCGACTCGATCCAAACGCGATCCAACGAGCTTGACTCCAACCGAGTGCTAGATGCGATCTTGACGCGCGAGCTCTTAATAAAAACATGTGTTAGCCTTAAAACTCCTTTGTTGAAGCCAAACACCTACTAAAATCTTGATAAAATATCTGAAACTAATTAAGCACAAGATCATTAGTAAATTATAACTACATGAGTTAATCATCATCAAAACTAGAGTGAAGGGCCTCTAGGCTAACAGTAATGCATGTATGCAGGGGGCTAACTTAACGTCTCTCCTCTTAATGAATGTATATCGCATATATATTTATATTGTTTGTTTATTTTCACCCTTTGTTGATGAATTGACAAAAGGAGGGAGAAGAATTTAGAGAGTTTATATATGCATATATGTGTATGTTTAATATTTATTGTTTATGCATATATGTTTGTTTTATTTATACGCTTACATTGAATATCTTATTGTTTATTGTTATGCACTAGTTAAGGGGGAGCTTCTATGAAGTTATCTTTAATCCACGCATATATAACTTCATAAGTTTCGTTATCATCAAAAAGGGGGAGATTATTAGACCAAAGGCCCATCACTCTAGTTTTGATGATGATTAACTAATGTCGTTATATTACTAATGATCTTGTATTTAATAAGTTTTAGATATTTGATCAATATCTTAGTCAGTGTTTAGCTTCTATAAAAAAATTTGAAGTCAAGTTTTGAAGGTAGCACGTGTTAATTCAAGAGCTTGCGCTTCAAGATCGCATCAACTACTCAAGACGAGTCTAGCTCGTTAAGTCAAAGTTTGGACCAAGTTAAAATAGAGAAGAAGATTTTCAAGAGGAGATTTTCAAAACTTGAGTCTAGTTTTATAAGTATTAAGATTTTATGTTTAGATAAAATATAAAGGATAGTTTAGTTCTGTATTGCTCAAGTTCATATACATACACACAAAATTTATATGTATTTTCATAAGAAATAGTTTTAGGTTTTGAAAATCCCGTTTTGATTTTGAGCTTTAAAGTATACGTCTTTATATTTCATGAATAGATTTCATCAAAATGAGTTTATATGTGGTTTATATGTGTTTTGAATTTCATCCATACACATTGTTGGTTCTAATGTTTAGAAAAACTTATTTGATGTTTCTATATCATGTGTTTAAGTTTTGTTTAAGTCAAAACTTTGATTAGAGTTTATTATCAAAAACATAGATATTGCATTTATATGTGTATTGGATTATATCCATACACACTATGCTTCAAATGAGTTTTAAATATCTTATTTTGTATTTATACAAGTTTGAGAAAAATCGGCTTGTCATTTCAAAGTTTGGTTTATGAAAAATATGATTTTCGTTTTAGGTTGCATTTCCATATCACAAAAATATTTAATTTGTTTGTAATATGTGTTGATTTTTGATCACACGTATTTGGATTTTAAAGTATTTCAATGAACCGATTTTTGTGAATTTTATGTGATTTTATGGGAATTATATAGGATGTTAAAAGACCAAGTTTTAATCTCTTTAATATCGCAGACCTGGGATTCTGACGGTCAACCAACCGGTCGACCGAGCCAGAAGTCGGTCGACCGAGCAGTCGACCGATGTGCATAGGTAACGTGTACAAGCCTGGCTTGAGGGCCGGTTGACCGGGCGGTCGACCGACTAAGAGAGCACTGCTTCTGGTTCTGGCCTCGGTCGACCAAGCGGTTAACCGATAGGTCTTTGACTGGGTGCGGTCGACTGGCAACTCAATGGTCATAAGACCGGCCGGTCGACTGACAGCTCAGTTTCGTCAGAAAACTGGGCCCAACGGCTAGTTTTCTGAGCCCTAAAAAAGGGGGTTCTCTTGGCCAGTTTTATACAAGATTTTTGGGAGAGTTTTCTAAACCTATTTTCTTATCTTTCACAGAAGTTTTTTAACAAGGTTTTAGGACTTTCATTTCCAAATTAAAAGGATTTTTTCAAGAGTGAATCTCTTGATTTTATCAAAAGCTTTCTTGAGTTTTTCACCTCCAAATCTATCCAAAATTTTCTCACACAAGCTTGAGGTTTTCAAGTCTTCTCTATCTTATAAGAGCTTTTTTGTGAGAGTATTTATTGGTGATCAAAGAGAAGAGATCGCTAAGTGTTCCATCTTGTATTGGAGAGTGTTGTAGAGGTGCGGCCTCGGTGAACTTGTGAGTCCATATTGTGTTGTTCTTGCGAGAACAAGTGAGGGATTTATGAGTCTAAGAGTTCTTGAGGTAGCTCATTGTAGGTGTTACGGCACTGAGTGATCTAGCGGGATCGATTATAGTGAAAATTTTTCATAGTGTTGAAGGCGGGGACGTAGAGCAAGTGTGCTCGATCCTCGAAACAATTCTCTCGTGTTTGCGATTGCTCATCTCTCTCTCTCTGTCATTTGTGTTTTATATCTTGCATGCTTTCATTGTTCATATCTATTACATGTTTGATATTTCTTTGTGCTTAATTGATATATGATTGGGATTGTTTGCTCACACTTGTATTCAACCAAGAGAGCCATAAGGGCACCTCAACTCTTAATCTAGAGAAATTTTGAGGAGATAGTCCAGAGCCCTTCACCGAGAATTCAGTTACACTCTTTAGTTATACTTTGTGTGTTTGCATAATAGTTTTAGTTTGCACAATTAGTTTTAATTCCGCATTTGTTTTGCATTTGATTAGCTTGTCACCTATTCACCCCTCTAGGTGACTTACAATAATCACCATGTTTATATATGTGCTCGTGTGGTACTAACTTTGTTGGCCCAGAGGCCCTTCACTCTAGTTTTGATGATGATTAACTCATGTAGTATAGTTTACTAATAATCTTGTGATATTTAGTTTCAGATATTTGATCAAGTTATTAGTAGGTGATTAGCTTCAACAAAGGTGTTTTGGAGTTTTCACATGATGATTCAAGAGCTCAAGCGTCAAGTTCACATCTAGCACTCGGTTGGAGTCAAGCTCGTTGGATCGTGTTTGGATCGAGTCGACTTGGAGACGGAGTTCTACAAGAAGATCTTGGTATTGGTTTAGTTTAGAATGTTTAGATCATTGTAAAGGTAGATAGTGTTGATATGCTCAAGTTCACAATACTCACACACTTGTTTTAAGTTTATTGGTTTTTGGTTTTCGGTTTAACAAATATTGGATTTCATGTCAAAACATAGATATAATATCTTTCATGTATATTGGATTCTATCCATATATAATATGCTTCAAAGTTGTTTCAATATCATGTTTTTGTATTTACATGTGTTTTGGAGAAAACAAATTTCCATTTCAAAAATCTAAGTTTTGAAAAATACAGTTTTTGGTTTAAGGCAAATTTTCAAGAACACAAAAATGGTTCAAATTGTTTGTAATATGTGTTGAATTTTTGTCACACATATTTGTATTTCAAAGATCTAATAAGAACTGATTTTTTTGAAATTTATGTGATTTTATAGGATTTAATTAAAGATAAAAACCCAAGTTTTTAAATCCTATAATGGCTGGACTGGCTGTCTGCCGGTCGACCGGGCCAGTCGACCGGTCCGGTCGACCGAAGTGCACAAGACGTGCACGCAGCCAAGCTGGTGGGCTAGGCTGGTGGGCCGATCGACCACCAGAGAGCTTCTGCTATCTGGAAAAGGCCCCGTCGACCGACCGGTCGACCGGTAGAGAGTTCTGCTCTCTGTATCCAGCTCCGATCGACCGAGCGGTCGACCGGCCAGAGAGTCGTTGCTCTCTAGATCCAGGCCAGGTTGACCGGGCGGTCGACCGGTGAGCTCAACGGTCATAAATTTGACCGTTAGCCGGTCGACCGCCTGGTCGACCGGAAGGGCAAATCTGCCCTTTCCTGCTGCCAACGGGCAGAAATTTTGTGAGGCTATATATACCCACTCATTTGAGCTGTTTTCTTTAAGAATTTTAAGTGCAAAAATTTCCATCTTATTAAGTGTTTTAGCAGCAAGTTTTAAAAGAGTTTTTGGGTTCAAAAGATCTATCTTCATTTGCTTTAAAGAGTTGGAAAAATCAAAGAAAAAGAGAAATCTTTGGGATTTATTTTTGTTCTTAATTTCCATTATATCCTAGAAGTTTTTTCAAGTATTTTCTTTGTATTTTTGATTTCCAAACTCTTTAAATTCTGACACTTGAGCCTATCTATCTATCCTATCTATTAGGATTTTTGTTTTGTGAGAAAGAAGTTGTTTGTAGTCTTTGTGATCACCTAGTGTTGTATCCTTCCATTCTTTGTGATATCCCTCTAGTGAGAGGTGATAGTGTTGATATTCCTCTAGTGAGAGGTGATTATGGAGGTGGTGTTTGTATCCCTCTAGTGAGAGGTGATTGAGTTAGAATCCCTCAAGTGTGAGGTGATTATTATTGGTGTTGGCTTTGAGCCTAATCCCTCTAGTGAGAGGTTGATTTGTTGTTTGGCTAAGTGTTTATCCCTCAATTGTGAGGTTGATCTTGTTTGGCTTTTGTGCCTTGCCTCTAAGTGTAGAGGTTGTATTTGTTGAGAGAGGAGTTGTGTAGTCCCAAATTGTATTTGCCCAAATCCTCAGTGGAGGTTCCCTGTGTGGGAAGTCCTGTGTGGACGAGTTAGTGAAAATCCTTCTGTGTGAAAACGGGGACGTAGAGCTATGTGCTCGAACCTCGAAACATATCCTTGTGTTTGCGTTTGATTCACTTTCTCTAACTCTCTCTCTTATATTGTGCCTTGCATCATTTCACATTGTTCATTCATATTTATATGCTTGGTATTGATTGTGTGTGCCCATTCTTATGTTCAACCAAGAGAGCTTCATATTGTTGGCCCAAAGGCCTTCCACCCTAGTTTTGATGATGATTAACTCATGCAGTTATGTTTACTAATTATCTTGTGATTTTAGTTACAGATCATTGATCAAGATATTAGTTGGTGATTGCTTCAAAAAGATGAGTTTGGAAGCCTTCACTTGGTGATTCCCGTGCCCGAGCATCAAAATCATACCTTTGCACTCGGTGGATCACGTTTGGGATCGAGTCGGCTTGAAGATTGAAGATCGTCAAGAAGATTTAGGTATCCATAGTTTAGATAGTGTGTTTAGATCTATTTGTAAAGCTTAGTATAGTTGATATGCTCAAGTGCACAATACATACACGTTTTATGTTTTGAATTTGGTTTTCATGAATAGATTGATCAAAACAAGTTTACTTTGTTTTTATGTATATTAGATGTGCTCTATATACATACATTCTTACATGACTTATACAAACTTATTTTGACTATCCTATTCATGTATAGAAAAATCCAAGTTTGATAAAAATACATGTTTTGGTTTTTGGTAAAAATGATAAGACACAAAAATAGTTCATATTGATTGATATTTGAGCTAAACTTTTTATCACATGTTTATATATCAATGCAAAATGATAAAACTATTTTTGGGTATTTTTTACAAGAGATAAAAGATTTTTAGAAATATTTTTAACATGTGTTTCTGTCCCAGAACAGTGGCTGACAGGCCAGGTCGGCCGACCGCACGGGTCGACCGCACCTAAGGCCGGTCGACCCATGAGGTCGACCGACGTGCACAAGCTTGTGCACGTTTGGCAGCCACAGGGACGGTCGGCCGGGCGGCCGACCGGACCTGAGAGCAGTGCTCTCTGTTTATTTGGGTCGACCGGGCGGTCGACCGGGTTGCCCCAACGGTCACATTTATGACCGTTGGCGGTCGGCCGGGCCGGCCGACCGGTAGCCTGTCAGGCTGCCAGATCAGCCTAACGGCTAGTTTCTATTTTGGCTTATATAAACCCCAATTCTTTGAGATTTTGGCTAAGATTTTTAGAGCTAAAATTTCCTGACTTCTTCAGTATTTTAAACAAGTTTTCAAAAGAGTTTTAAGTGCCAAAAGATCAATCTTATTTGTTTTAAGTGTTTTGTTTATTTCAAAGAAATTAGAGTTTTGGGAATTAGTTTTTGATTTAAACTTCTATATCTTTTTGGTGTTTTCCCAAGAGAATTTCTTTGATCAAAACACTTGTTTTCCACACTTGAGCTATCCTCTATCCTAATCTATTAGGATCTTTTGTTTTGTGGAAAAAGAGAAAGAGAGATTGTTTGTGGTTGAAAGAAACCACTTGTTGTACACCCTTGATTTTGTTGTATCCCTCTTTGGTAGAGGTTGATCGGGTGATTGGTTTGCTCCCTCTTTGGTAGAGGTTGAGGCTTGTGTTTGCTCCCTCTAGTGAGAGGTGGAGTTTGGTTTGTAAACCCTCTTCGGTAGAGGTGTTTGTGGTTGTTGTATTGGCTACGGGCCTACCCCTCGGTTGTGAGGCGATGTCTGAGAGAGGAGTTCGGTACTCCATTGTTGTAACAGATCCTCCTCGGTGGGAGATAGTGGATTGGAAATCCTACACGGTGGTGTAGGCGGGGATGTAGAGCTAGGGGCTCGAACCTCGAAACATATCTTGTTGTTAGCGTTTGATCCACTTGTCTCTCTAACTCTCTCTCTCTCTCTTTTATTTGTGCAAAGCATCATTCTTAGCATCATATCATATTTGCTTGTGTTGTCCTTGCATTGATTCATATTGCTTATTCATTATATGCTTGGATTGCTTGTGTGTGCCTCACTTATACTTAATCACAAGAGCTTCACATAGCACCTAAACCCATTCAAGGGGAATCAAGAGGAGTTAGTCCAGAGCCCTTCACGGGGAATTCGGCTACACTTGTTGGTTGTATTAAGTGTGATTGCAAAATTGTTTTAAGCTTCCGCATTTAGCGCATTTAGTTTCTAGATTAGCAAGTACACCTATTCACCCCCCCTCTAGGTGTGCTTTCAATTGGCTTCAGAGAACTTTCAATTGGTATCAGAGCCAACGCTCCTGATACTTAGGCTTAACATCCTAGGAGTGAGATCCATTTGTTTGCTAATCTACATGTGCATTTGCTTGTTTGCACACATATAGTTTGGACCCATGGACTTCATGACCCCACCTATGTTTGACCCTTCCAACATCATTGTTTGGAAGATTAGGATGTCCATTTATTTACAAACCCTAGGACATAAGGTTCACCTTGCCATTACCAAGGAATCCTACCTTAGTGATAGCAAGCATATAGGGGCCAATGCACAAGCCCTTGAGGCCATTAGAAGCACGCTTTCAAAGAATATCTTATGCATGTTTCTAATCTTGATTCCGCCTTTGCAGTGTGGCACAAGTTGACAACCGCCACCACCTCCGAGCTTCAAATGCCAATCTAACAAGAGGAAGAATCTAGTGGAGAATCCGAGCCACAATAATGCTTTATGATCCAAGGAATGACTCCCTTGAGGTACATTCGGAACCCCACTTAGATTGTGATGATAGTGCTAGTTCTTCATGTAATGAGAATATTGATCCCCATGCTTTGAATGAAGAACTATCTATTGTTTGTGAAAAACTAATAGAAAAATATAATGTTTTGAAAAAGAAAAGTCTAAGCATTAACAATGATAATAAAAATTTGATTGCTAGACTTGATGTTGTTTTGCAAGAGAAGGAGGAGATTTCTAATGAGAGGGATTCATTGAGATCTCAACTTGAACTTGCATTAAAAGAAAATAAAGTTTTAAAATCTAAAAATGATTGTGAATCACTTTTGAAGAAAAATGAAAATTTGTCTTCAAGAGTTGATTTTGTTTTAAAAGAAAATGTTGCTTTGAAAAATAAAATAATTTCTATTTCAAATGATTTAAATAGTTGTTTAAAGAAAAATGATGTTTTGCAAAATAAGATTGATGCACATGTTTGCCATGCTAGGTTAGTATCACACACTTCACCTATTGCATGCCACACTTCTTCTTTAATTAAAAATGATATAAATGTTTTAAAGAAGAGTGTTGATTGTTTGGGCTCCACTTTGAGCCAATGTGTTGTTGGACATACACGTTTGGAATCTTTGTTTCGAAAGAAACAAGTTCCATCTATTATGCATGCACACCCATCACGGCATACACATGCTCCTCACGGACACCATCACACTATGTATGCTCATGTGTACACTTGTACACATTGTGGACGTAAGGGCCACCTTGTTAAATTTTGCTATGATAGAATACATGTTTCAAATTTAGCAAATAATTTTGTTTGGGTTAGGGAAGGTACTAACCCCCATGGACCCAATAAGAGATGGGTACCAAAGATCACCCCTAGAGTTTTTGATGTAGGTGTGGGCTCTCACATGACGTGAGAGTGATGGCACCTTGGAGTGGATGCGTTCCGAGCTTCATGGAAATCAATTGGATGCATCACTTTCAATGGGAGGTTTGGTGGAGATGACCACCATGTTTTGGAGACATGGAAAGTTACCTTCTAGGTTTTGGTAACGATTCCTAACTCCTTATTTATTGTTTACATGCTTTTCATATCATATGTTTATAGCATGTTTTGATGTTTATTGATCATTATGAAAATGCCATGCTTATTAGATCCTTGACATGCATGTATAGCATTTTGAGACACCCATGTTTAATATGGATTATTATTTTGTGTTCTCACCATTTGTTTAGCTATCATGTCTATCATAGGTTTAATAACATGTGGATTTTCTTAATAATTATGTTTATGTTTATCATGATGATTTATATCTTGTTTTGATGCTTCATGATTTGAATATATGTTTAAATGTTAGTTTTTATTAAGACTAGGATATATATTTGTGCATATAGTGGGCCACAAATAAATCTATATATGTTTGAGCTTGAATGCTTATTTGAACCCATTAGATGTGCTAGTATAGTCTAGTTTTGATGATTCATACATTTTAAACTTGTATTCCCATTTTGGTTTTATTTTATGATCATGTGTTTTTGTTTCATGTATATGTCTATTTTGCCAAACTTTAAGATATACATGTATACCCCTTGAGTCATTTGCTTTTCATGCAAATCTATACATATGGACTCAATTGTGTTTAGGGATATGTATGTATACTTTTTGTGTTGACAAATTATACATATACCTTGAAATGAAATTTGTTTTCTCATGTTTCCATGTGTTTTTGTTTAACTTCATGTATATGTCTATTTTATCCAAATTATTGTTATACATATACATCCTTTGAGCCACGTGCCTTCATGCATATATCTTTGTGGACTCGTTGTGTTTGGATATGTATGTATACCTTAGTTTGTATAAGACATACATATATCTTGAAGATTAAATAAGTTTTTGATGATTTTCATTGTTTCAAGGAATTTTGAGCTTAATTGGAAATTTCATAATGCCATGTCACACATTACTTGTACACTCACCATTTTTTTTAAGATATTTCTCATGAGTATGTTTTCATGAGCATGTATGGATTTTATTGAATATTGAGTGTTTTTAAGTGCTATGTGATTTACATGTGTTTTATGAAAAATAATTTTATTTTATTCCTTGCTTGAAGGATTTCGTACTAGTTTACAACTTTTTCTTATAACTAGTTGCGATATTCTTCATTTTGGTAGAGTTTTTCAAACAAAGCTTATTTTCAAATCTATTTTTGAAAACCCCTACCTTCAATGGGAGGTTGGATGGGAGATCATGTTCATGAATGCTTTAAAATGAAAATCATTTAAAACTTGAACCATGATTGGGTGGTAGTATATGAGATATACACTTGATCTTATTGTTATTTCAATTGGTATCATTGAAATTCTTTCAATTGGTATCAATTTTGATCCTCTTGTATACTCATGAATTGTTTTATGTAAGTGAATTGAAAGCATACATTCATATAACACATAGTATTAGTTTTCAATTCCAAGAATATCAATTTCAATTGGTATCTATTTTTCATACATATATATAAGTTTGTGTTTATGCTAAGCTTGAGCTTCAATTTTGTTTCAATTGATTACTTTTAAATTGGTATCAAGCCTACGCATTGTTTTAGTTAGTATTTCATAAAGGGGGAGAAAATTCGATTTTCATCTTTCAATTGGTATTTGTATTCCACTCCCATACTTTATGATTGAAATTTTAAATTTGGTATCATATGTTCAAAATGAAAATATTTACAATTGGTATCAAAATTTTTGTTTAGACATTCAAAATTTATTATGTTTAATTTCAATTGGTATCAAGATTTTCATGTGTTTTGCTTAAAATTGGTATCAATATTTTTTTGTTTGTTTCCTTTCAATTGGTATCAAGATGCTATTCTTTGACATATTTTCAATTGGTACCTTAATTGATTGTCACCCCTAATTGGTTTTGTTTTTGTTTTAGACAAAAAGGGGGAGAAAAATGTATTGATTTAGTTTTGCATTTAACCCTTTATTGATGATTGATTCTTTGTATTAAAAAGGGTGAGAAGATTTTGTTTTGTTTTGATTTTTACCCCTTTGTTGATGATTGACAAAAGGGGGGAGAAAGATTTTGGTTTATATATGCATGTTTATGTTTTGCATATATTAAGTTTAATTTAGTTTAATTTTAATTGGTTTCTAGAGCATGTTTTGTTTTTAAATATTTCATTGGTATCTAGAGCCATTTATTGTTTTGCATAGATATGCATCCATGTTTAAGAGCTTTCATTGCATATATATTGTTTATTTGTTTGTGCATGAGTTAAGGGGGAGCTTCCTTGAAGCTTAACTTTAATCCATGCATATATAACTCCATGAGTTTTGTCATCATCAAAAAGGGGGAGATTGTTGGCCCAAAGGCCTTCCACCCTAGTTTTGATGATGATTAACTCATGCAGTTATGTTTACTAATTATCTTGTGATTTTAGTTACAGATCATTGATCAAGATATTAGTTGATGATTGCTTCAAAAAGATGAGTTTGAAAGCCTTCACTTGGTGATTCCCGTGCCCGAGCATCAAGATCATACCTTTGCACTCGGTGGATCACGTTTGGGATCGAGTCGGCTTGAAGATTGAAGATCGTCAAGAAGACTTAGGTATCCATAGTTTAGATAGTGTGTTTAGATCCATTTGTAAAGCTTAGTATAGTTGATATGCTCAAGTGCTACACACACGTTTTATGTTTTGAATTTGGTTTTCATGAATAGATTGATCAAAACAAGTTTACTTTGTTTTTATGTATATTAGATGTGCTCTATATACATACATGCTTACATGACTTATACAAACTTATTTTGACTATCCTATTCATGTATAGAAAAATTCAAGTTTGATAAAAATACATGTTTTGATTTTTGGTAAAAATGATAAGACACAAAAATAGTTCATATTGACTGATATTTGAGCTAAACTTTTATCACATGTTTATATATCAATGCAAAATGATAAAAATATTTTTGGGTATTTTTTACAAGAGATAAAAGATTTTTAGAAATATTTTTAACATGTGTTTCTGTCCCAGAACAGTGGCTGACAGGCCAGGTCGGCCGACCGCATCGGTCGACCGCACCTAAGGCCGGTCGACCCATAAGGTCGACCAACGTGCACAAGCTTGTGCACGTTTGGCAGCCACAGGGACGGTCGGCCGGCGGCCGACCGGACCTGAGAGCAGTGCTCTCTGTTTATTTGGGTCGACCGGGCGGTCGACCGGGTTGCCCCAACGGTCACATTTAAGACCGTTGGCGGTCGGCCGGGCCGGCCGACCGGTAACCTGTCAGGCTGCCAGATCAGCCTAACGGCTAGTTTCTGTTTTGGCCTATATAAACCCCAATTCTTTGGGATTTTGGCTAAGATTTTTAGAGCTAAAATTTCCTGACTTCTTCAGTGTTTTAAACAAGTTTTCAAAAGAGTTTTAAGTGCCAAAAGATCAATCTTATTTGTTTTAAGTGTTTTGTTTATTTCAAAGAAATTAGGGTTTTCGGAATTAGTTTTTGATCTAAACTTCTATATCTTTTTGGTGTTTTCCCAAGAGAATTTCTTTGATCAAAACACTTGTTTTCCACACTTGAGCTATCCTCTATCCTAATCTATTAGGATCTTTTATTTTGTGGAAAAAGAGAAAGAGAGATTGTTTGTGGTTGAAAGAAACCACTTGTTGTACACCCTTGATTTTGTTGTATCCCTCTTTGGTAGAGGTTGATCGGGTGATTGGTTTGCTCCCTCTTTGGTAGAGGTTGAGGCTTGTGTTTGCTCCCTCTAGTGAGAGGTGGAGTTTGGTTTGTAAACCCTCTTCGGTAGAGGTGTTTGTGGTTGTTGTATTTGATTAGACGAGAAAGGTATACTTATTATGAGTATAAAATGTATTTGATGTACCCTTTCTTGTCTCCGCTATAGCATAAGGCTATACGAGTCGATTCTCAGGGAGAGCTAGCGATGGAAGCGTTACGGATCGAAGTGAAGATGTAAAACGAAGATTCTTCTATGCTTAAAAGAATAAAGAATCAAGTGAAAAAGAAATGAAAGAATGGATGGATATGTTCATGATGGAAATAGTTGGGAAAGAAATCAAGAGTAGATTTGGTAATTACACTAAAAGAAAGAAAACTTTTAAAAAGACTTTGAATAAGAGAAAACCATGACTAGCTAACCTTACTACCTTGCTAAAAACTTACTAAACTCCGTGATAGTGAATGCGTGCATCATGTTGATTCATCGGCATAGATTTGTCTTGCGTGTTGGTCTAATTACCTTCCCACTTGGATGACGGGAGCTCATTCTTGGACTTGTCTTGTAGCCTCCATAGATGTCATAGGCCTACAAATTAGACTTTCAATAATGGAATCAAAAGAGCTACGCTCAAGGGATGCAAATGAAGAACATACAACATTCAATAATGGGCTTAAAGAAGTTGTACATCAAATAGCATATTGGTGATCCATCTCCATGTTCCATCAAGGCACTTGTTCAAAGACAAGGCTCTAAATGAGGCACACATGAATCATATTGAGAATTACAACAAGATACTTGCCAAGTAATGAAAGAAACCCATCGGAGAAGAGAAGATCATACACTTGCAAGATGAAATAAAGCAATCACCCATGAGTTAGTGAAGATAGCAAGGCTAGTGGTTAGCTAGTACATGGTAGAAGAATTAGCTACTACTAACCATTACAAAAGAAAAACAAAGCATGAAGTAAAAGTGCAAGAAAGTAAAGAAAGCAAGTAAAGAAAGCAAGTAAACTAGAACCAAGCTCAAGTAGAGGAAGGAGAATGGATGAATCCTTGTTGCTTCAAGTTGTCACACCTTGATTACACAAGCTCTCTCTCTCTCACAATCTCTCTCTTTTACAAAGTATCTAGGGAAGAAGAAGATCATAGAGAGCTACAAAAATCCTAGAGAAAAACTAAAAAATACAAAGCTTTTCACTGATCTCTCTCTCTTCTCTGTTCAGTCTTTACTCGCAGGTCCAAGTGAAGTATTTATAGCCCCTAGGAGAAGGATCCAGAACCCAGTCTGTTGGCGCAAAATCTGGGCTCAACGGCCCCAGATCTGCCGCCAGGGCGCGGCAAGGCGCGGCAAAACGGCGGCCGTTGCGCAACAGCTTTCTGTTGTGGGTTGTTACGAGTTTGTTCAGCCACGTGGACCTTCTGGAATCTTCATTTGTTGCGGATCTCTCTGGATTCTGGATTAGATTTGGGCTTTATCTTATCTTTGAAATTAATCACTTTAATTATTGCTAATTAAAGTGATTAATTGGCTTTCTCTTCATTAGAGTGTGTACCTGCAAATATATAGAGAAGATTAGTAAAAATCATGTATTTATTACAAAAATGCGTGGGAATAATGAGGTAAAATATGCAATATTGGATCACAATCACACCCCCACACTTATTCTTTTGCTCGTCCCGAGCAAAAACAAAGAAAAAGAAAAGAAAATCCTAACTACCAATTTTATTACACCACTTTCGCAGGTGACGCGATTGCACTGAGCATGTGCAACAAGCCGTTAAACCTTTAGGTTACCCTAGAGGAGGAGTGTTGTCTCCTGAGGGTTTTCAGCGGATTACACCCACAAAATCCATAAAGAAAGAAGACAAATGTTAGTGTTTTGAAAATGCATTTTGAACAAGAGACATGTTTACGAACTATTTTCGCAAAAATATAAGTGATCCTAGGTCATAAGTCCACCTATAATCATTCTTTCTTAAACTTAGTCTCCATGCAAGATCTTGTCTTCAATTAAGGTAAGAATTCAAAATTGGATTGAATATTTTATCCTTCATAAAACCTAGATAATATGCACACCGTGCTCTGTGAAAATTTCTGGGATTTCAACTCTAACCATCAAGCCATTTATTTATATATATTTATTTTTTTATTTTTTTCTTTTTTCTTCCCTTAGTTTAGGCTTTCTAGTTCACCCTTGTAACGAGCCTTTAACCGATGACTCCCAAACCAGACGGTCTTAGGGCACCAAATGAGAAAACATCCCTCGGGTTTAAGGACTCGAGTGAAAAAGGCCACAAAACTAAAGGGGATTATTCTTAATCACCGTTAGACGTGAATAATCATACTTCTTGAGGCACAATTATCCAGCTTAATAAGTGAGATCACCGTTAGGCGTGAGTAATCATGCTTCTTGAGGCATAATTTCCCAGCTTAATAGGTGATGTTTTATTATATATATTATTTTTTTTTCTTTTATTTTTATGGCATTTTGGTCTTTGTTTCCATCCCAAGAAATGTGTAAGTGTAAAGTGCATATTATCTAAGGCAAAAAATTCAAGATAAAAATATCTCACCAATTTTTCTTACTTAGCCTATAATTTTAAACAAGATCTATTACTTCAACTATGTTTAAGATGTCATAATTAAGGCTTTCTTAATTTCTAAGATACATCTTAATTTTCTTAAAAATAGAACAAAACTTTGTCTCTTATTTCAAAAAGTTTTATTTTTATTATATTTTTTTTATTTTCTAAAAGAAGTGTAAAAGAAAGAAGATCTAAAAAACTCTATGTTAGTAAACCCTCCCCCACACTTATTTCATGCATTGTCCTCAATGCATCATGATATATGTATGCATGAAACAAAAATGGAAAGGGAAGGAACCATTTATTCACAAAAAAGTGCAAAAAATATTTACAAGGAATATATACAAGTGTAACACTCACCTAGGCTTTTGGTCGCTTTCCTCTGGCCCGTTTCCCATCGTTCCAATGTGTTCTCTTTCTTGAGCTCCATTGGGAAACGGTCTGAATTATTCTAGCCTTAGGTTTTTCCAGATTCAATTGATTGTTATTATCATTCACACTCATTCCACCACATCGTTCACAAACAAAGTCCTTATCACCACTCTCACTCAGAATCTCATCACTTCCAATTTTAAGAAATTTTAACTCTTCTCCATATAATTCTTCAAAACTCAAATCAACATCCGGAAGTGGACAATCAGCTAACTTACCCCGAGTTGACTCATCTAAACACATGATCTCTTCAGCAAACAAGTCTTCAAATGATATATCAATCGGAGGTTCAGATACAGTCAGATTTGGTTCATTGAAAGTGAAAATATCCAAATCAACTTTCCCCGTTTGAAAGGGTACTCGGATAAGAGAATCACAAGATTGTGACTCATCTTTTGGATCTTCACCTTCCTCCTCACAATTGTTACTAATGAAGCTAACCTCAAATGTTTGATCTTTTATTTTGTGAGGCTGTGTGTGGAAGACATTGTGTTCATGTGTCATGTTACCAAAAGTCAACCTCATTGATCCATTCCGGCAATTAATGATTGCATTTGCAGTAGCCAAGAATGGTCGTCCCAGAATGACAGGAATTTGTGCCCTTTGATTAGAATTTGACACAGGTTTTGTTTCAAGGACAACAAAGTCAGCAGGATAAAAGAATTCTCCAACTTTGACAAGGACATCATGAATTACCCCCTTGGGTTTAGTAACAGAGCGATCAGCCAATTGGATGGTCATTTGGGTCGGGAGGAGATCACCTAACCCCAATTGTTGGTACACAGAGAAAGGTAGGAGATTAATGCTGGCCCCCAAATCAAGAAGTGCCCTATTGATTATAGTCTGTCCTATGATGCATGAAATGGTGGGGCTCCCTGGGTCTTTGTATTTAACAAGAATTGGACCAGTGAGCAGCTCATTGATGGATGATGCTAGGAAGACTTTTTTAGGAACTTGGATCTTCCTCTTCTTGGTGCACATTTCCTTCAAGAATTTGGCATATGATGGCACTTGTTGTATGGCATCAAGAAGAGGGACATTGATTTGGACCTTATTGAATGTTTCTTTTATCTTCTCCATGTGAGCATTTGACTTGTTGTTTAGAAGCCTATTTGGATATGGTACTCTAGGCTTATAAGGTTGCTCATCTACCTTTTCTTTCCCCTTGGCTTGAGATGTGGATGGCTCTGAACTAGAGGATGGTTTGTCAAAAGTTGGTTGCATTGGGACAGGAGGTATTGGCTTTGGTACTGGATGAGATGGTGGACTAGAAACCTTATTGTCAACTTGTTTACCAGATCTCAGGGTATGAATGGCATGACATTGACTGGGTCCTGAATTTTCAACTTTGGGATTTAGCAATGGCTGGTTTGGAACAAACTTTTTTGATTCTCAGCCAATTGCCCAATTTGGACCTTCATTTTATTCAACTCCTGTTGCTGGTTCTTTGTAAAGGTTTCTAGCATTTGTTTCAACTCAGATATTTCGGAATTATTTTGGGGTGGATGTTGAGGATATGGAGATTGGAATTGTGATTGGTAGAATGGTGGTGGATTCTGATAAGACTGATATGACTGTGGTGGACTTTGAGATGGATGAACATACAGTGAATTCTGATCAAAACTGGATGGGTGAAACTGAGCATTGTATGGATGTGGAAGTGGTGGCATATGATGCTCAGGACCAGACTGACTCCATAAAGAATTTGGATGGTTCTGCCATCATGAATTGTAAGTGTTGGAGTATGGATGATTATTGGGTCTGGTAAAAGCTGCATTCATGTTCTCCTGACATGATTGGGGCTGATATAATGGACACTCCTCAAAGACATGGCTCAGGTCATGACAGTTTGTGCAACCCGGTTTAATCAAAGGCAATGGGTTGACCTGGTTGACCACAGAATTTTCCTTTGACTCAAGCAGCTTTATCCTCTTCATTAATTGTTTGATCTTGGTTTCTGCAGCTATAGAGGATTCTATGGAGTGTGTACCAGTTCTGGAAATGGTGGGAGTCGGTTTATCAGGACATGACTCCCACTGAATGGTTTTCTCAGCTAGGGTTTCAAGAGATCCCACCCCTGATGCTCATCTTTCTTCAAAAATTCCCCTTGACACATGGATTCCAAGAGGGTTTTCGTTTGGTAATCTAAACCGTCATAGATAATCTGACAGAGACGCCATTTCTCTATGCCGTGATGGGGACATAGGGCTAAGAGGTCTTTGAAACGCTCAAGATATTTCCAGAAAGGTTCATTTTGTTCCTGCTTGAATTGCATTATATTCTTTCTCATGAGGGCTGTTTTGTGGATAGGATAGAATTTCCTAAGAAAAACCTTAACAAAATCATCCCAAGAAGATATGGAACTGACAGGAAGATTATAAAGTCATTTCTTAGCTAAATCCTTAAGTGCAAACGGTATGAACCGTAACCTAACAGCATCCTCAGACAGTTGGGAATCCGCATCATTTGGCATACCTCTTCAAACTCACGAATAAAGAGGTACGCATCCTCAGACTCAAGACCATGGAATCGGGGAAGTGTACTAATGTATTGCGGTTTCAGCTCAAAGTTGTTTCCATTAGGTTCGGGGAGAAGAATGCATGAAGGAAGGGAGGTGCGAATCGGATAAAATCGATCTTGAAGTGAGACGTTGTTGGTCATGGTGTCAAGTGGTTGTGTAAGTGTAGAAAGTCTAGCAGAATGATGATCACAGAACCACTCTCAAATATAAAGCCACAAACAACGCGCACCGATCACACCAGCGAAAAAGAAAAATAACAAACAATAAAAGAAAAATCAATCCCAGCTATATAAGGATCCTGGACCTAGACGACTCCTAACTTTAGATCGTCCACAGGAGGTTTAGTGTAGACTTTGACTATAAGCGAATCAGCCAGGGAAGGGTAAGGTTGGTGGGAGGTTTTCCGTCCGAAGACGTTCCTTAATTAAGTAACCAGCAACCTTCGGGCTTTCGGCCCTCAACCCCTTTTCTAGACACTGATTTTACAAAAGTCAATTTCCAACACTTTTCCCCCTTAGGAAAATCTCCTAATGAGTCCGAGATGTCCCTAGGGCCAACGTCTATTCAAATTTTATTTACAAGCTTGGGATTGTGAGTGCTGGGATGTGGTTTTTGGGCTAAGGAAAGGGTAATGAACTCCCTACCTTATCTTATTTATCGGTAATGCCCTTAAAATTGAATTGGTGCAAGTGTACAAGAAATATAACAAGGATTCACTCAAAGCATGAAAATCAAGCAAGAGATGATTCCCAGTCTATATGCAATGCGAAACGTACCTTGCCTCCAGCACTCTTCAACAGTAAAAGTAAAGAATTGAAAAGACACGTGCCTAGAGATGCAAGTGTCTAAACAATTTTTAACAATTTCAACCAACTTTTTACTGTTTTTTAATTTAGCAGGTATATGGTGAAGAATACAAGATTTCAAGTATAGCAGCAGATGTATTTTACAGAATCAGAGCCCCTGCAGAAAATTTGTGAGTAGTTAACTCTTTTCTTGCCGCGTTTGCGCGGCAAAACGCGGCAAGTCAGAGGACTTCTGGTCTCTGCTTTCGAGAGCAGAGGCCCAGAGCCACTTATATGTCACTGCTATGCAAGATTTTCTGTATCTTCAACCTGTACCCTGCAACAGAGAAGAAAGTTCGTTTAGTTTCTCACTTTAAAGAAAATCCGTTGCTCTCCCCGGCAACGGCGCCATTTTGATTAGACGAGAAAGGTATACTTATTATGAGTATAAAAATGTATTTGATGTACCCTTTCTTGTCTCCGCTATAGCATAAGGCTATACCGAGTCGATTCTCAGGGAGAGCTAGCGATGGAAGCGTTACGGATCGAAGTGAAGATGTAAAACGAAGATTCTTCTATGCTTAAAGAATAAAGAATCAAGTGAAAAAGAAATGAAAGAATGGATGGATATGTTCATGATGGAAAATAGTTGGGAAAGAAATCAGAGTAGATTTGGTAATTACACTAAAAGAAAGAAAACTTTTAAAAAGACTTTGAATAAGAGAAAACCATGACTAGCTAACCTTACTACCTTGCTAAAGACTTACTAAACTCCGTGATAGTGAATGCGTGCCTCATGTTGATTCATCGGCATAGATTTGTCTTGCGTGTTGGTCTAATTACCTTCCCACTTGGATGACGGGAGCTCATTCTTGGACTTGTCTTGTAGCCTCCATAGATGTCATAGGCCTACAAATTAGACTTTCAATAATGGAATCAAAAGAGCTACGCTCAAGGGATGCAAATGAAGAACATACAACATTCAATAATGGGCTTAAAGAAGTTGTACATCAAATAGCATATTGGTGATCCATCTCCATGTTCCATCAAGGCACTTGTTCAAAGACAAGGCTCTAAATGAGGCACACATGAATCATATTGAGAATTACAACAAGATACTTGCCAAGTAATGAAAGAAACCCATCGGAGAAGAGAAGATCATACACTTGCAAGATGAAATAAAGCAATCACCCATGAGTTAGTGAAGATAGCAAGGCTAGTGGTTAGCTAGTACATGGTAGAAGAATTAGCTACTACTAGCCATTACAAAAGAAAAACAAAGCATGAAGTAAAAGTGCAAGAAAGTAAAGAAAGCAAGTAAACTAGAACCAAGCTCAAGTAGAGGAAGGAGAATGGATGAATCCTTGTTGCTTCAAGTTGTCACACCTTGATTACACAAGCTCTCTCTCTCACAATCTCTCTCTTTTACAAAGTATCTAGGGAAGAAGAAGATCATAGAGAGCTACAAAAATCCTAGAGAAAAACTAAAAAAATACAAAGCTTTTCACTAATCTCTCTCTCTTCTCTGTTCAGTCTTTGCTCGCAGGTCCAAGTGAAGTATTTATAGCCCCTAGGAGAAGGATCCAGAACCCAGTCTGTTGGTGCAAAATCTGGGGCTCAACGGCCCCAGATCTGCCGCCAGGGCGCGGCAAAACGGCGGCCGTTGCGCAACAGCTTTCTGTTGTGGGTTGTTACGAGTTTGTTCAGCCACGTGGACCTTCTGGAATCTTCATTTGTTGCGCGGATCTCTCTGGATTCTGGATTAGATTTGGGCTTTATCTTATCTTTGAAATTAATCACTTTAATTATTGCTAATTAAAGTGATTAATTGGCTTTCTCTTCATTAGAGTGTGTACCTGCAATATATAGAGAAGATTAGTAAAAATCATGTATTTATTACAAAAATGCATGGGAATAATGAGGTAAAATATGCAATATTGGATCACAATCAGTATTGGCTATGGGCCTACCCTCGGTTGTGAGGCGGTGTCTGAGAGAGGAGTTCGGTACTCCATTGTTGTAACAAATCCTCCTCGGTGGAGGTTCCCTCGGTGGGAGATAGTGGATTGGAAATCCTACACGGTGGTGTAGGCGGGGATGTAGAGCTAGGGGTTCGAACCTCGAAACATATCTTGTTGTTAGCGTTTGATCCACTTGTCTCTCTAACTCTCTCTCTCTTTTATTTGTGCAAAGCATCATTCTTAGCATCATATCATATTTGCTTGTATTGTCCTTGCATTGATTCATATTACTTATTCATTATATGCTTGGATTGCTTGTGTGTGTGCCTCACTTATACTTAACCACAAGAGCTTCACATAGCACCTCAACCCATTCAAGGGGAATCAAGAGGAGTTAGTCCAGAGCCCTTCACGGGGAATTCGGCTACACTTGTTGGTTGTATTAAGTGTGATTGCAAAATTGTTTTAAGCTTCCGCATTTAGCGCATTTAGTTTCTAGATTAGCAAGTACACCTATTCACCCCCCCTCTATGTGTGCTTTCAATTGCCTTCAGAGAACTTTCACATATAGCACCTCAACTCTTATTTAGAGAAATTTAGAGGAGATAGTCCAGAGCCCTTCACTGGGAATTCGGCTACACTCTTTAGTTACACTAAGTGTGTTGCATTTAGTTTTTAATTCCGCATCATTTGTCATTAGATTAGCCTTACACCTATTCACCCTTCTAGGTGTACTTTCAATTAGTATCAAAGCCTACGCTCTTGATATTAGGTTTAACCACCTAGGAGTGAGATCTTGGTTTGCTAATCTATAGTTGCATTTGCACACATATTGTTTACACTCATGGATTTCATGACCCCTCCTATGTTTGATGTTTCTAACATCGACATATGGAAAATTAAGATGAGTATGTATCTCAAGACCATAGGTTTGCATGTTTTCCTTGTCGCTACCAAGAAATCCTATCTTGATAATTGCAAACATATAAAGGCCAATATACAAGCCCTAATGGCACTTAGAAGCACACTTAACAAAGAATATTTGTGTATGGTTTCTCATTGTGATTCTGCTTTTGCACTGTGGAACACTTTGACCTCTCCTGAGCTTCAAACGCCAAACATTGTAGAGAAAGAATCTAGTGGAGGAAAATCCGAACAATATTGCTGCATGGTCTAAGGGAATGACTCCCTTGAGGTATATTCGAAATCTCAACTAGATGATAGTGCTAATTCTTCAGGTGATGATCATATTGATGCCTATGCATTAAATGAAGAACTATCTATTGTTTGTGAAAAATTGTTAGAAAATATAATCTTTTGAAAAAGAAAATTTTTGCATTAAAAGAAGATAAAAATTTGTCTTCTAGACTTGAGATTGTTTTGCAAGAGAGAGATGAGATTTCTAGTGAACGTGACTCATTGAAATCCCAACTTGATCTTGCCCTAAATGAAAACAAGATTTTGAAAAATAAAAATGATTGCAATGATGTTTTGAAGAAAAATGAGATCTTGTCTTCAAAACTTGATTTTACTTTAAAAGAAAATGATATTTTGAAAAACAAAATTACTTCTATTTAAAAGAGCTAGATTTGGTTTCAAAGAAAAATATTTCTTTGAAAAATGATATTGACTCACATGTTTGCCATGCTAGTATAACTTCACATTCTTGTGTTTCCAATGCATGCACCACCTCTTCTTCTATAATTGAAAATGATATATATTTGATAAAGAAGAGTGTTGATTGTTTGGGTTCCACTTTGAGCCAATGTGTCATGAACCACACACGGTTGGAATCTATGTTTCGAAAGAAATCAGTTCCACATATCCATGCACACCATACACGGCATACACAAGCTCCTCACGTTCACACTCATAACACTATGTATGCTCATGTGTACACTTGTACACATTGTGGACGTGAGGGCCACCTTGCAAAATTTTGTTATGATAGAATTAATGATTCAAATTTTGCAAATAAATTTATTTGGGTTAGGAAAGGAGCTAACCCCCATGGACCCAAAAGAGTATGGGTACCAAAAGCCACTCCTCTTTTTGATGTAGGTGTGGGCTCTCACATGACGTGAGATGCATTGTTGCCTTGAGGTGGATGTGTTTCGAGCTTAAAGGTGACTATTTTGGATGTATCACTTTCAAGGGGAGTTTGGTGGGAGGACCACCTCGGTTTGGAGACATAGAGATGTACCCTCATGATTTTGGTAGCGATCTCTTACTCCCATTTAGTTTGCATGCTTTCATATGATTAATTTTTAGCATGTCATATTTTTATAATTATTATGTTAAATGTCATGATAATCAGATTAGTGATATGCATGTATAGTATTTGAGATACACCCATATTTAATATGGATATATACTTTTGTGTTCTCACATTTGTTTAGCATTGTGTATATCATAAATCTAATGCATGTGCATGTAACATAATGATCATGTTGGTCTATAAGTTTTGCACTTCATGCTTTGATTACATGTTTAGATATAATTTTTCATTAAAACTTGTGCATTTGCTTGTACAACTAATGAGCCACAATTAATTATTATATGTTTGTGCTTGATTGCTCATTTATACCCATTAGATGTACTAGCATAGCCTAGTTTTGATGATTCATACATTTTGACTTGTATTACCTATTTTTGTACATGTTTTTATGTTTAACTTCATGTATTTGGTAATTTTGCCAAAACTTTAGATATACATGTCTATTCTAAGGTCACTTGCTTTTCATGCAAATTCTATTATGGACTCATTTGTGTTTGGGATATGTATGTATACCTCTAGCTTAGACAAAGCATACATATGCCTTGAAGTTTGAATTATTTTGATGAAAATTAGATTTTCATATTTTTTTTCATATTTTAAGGAATTTCATATTGAGCTAAATTGCCTAATTCCATGACTATGTCTTTCACGCAAAACTTGTACGCTCTCATTACTTGATGTTTTCTCATGATTTGTTTTCATGAGTAGTAAATGTGCTATATAGATTTTGAGTGTTGATGATTGTGTGATTTTCAAGTTTCATGGATATGTTATTGTTTTATTCCTTACTCGAAAGATTTCTTACTAGTTTTCAAGATTATCATAAAACTAGTTGCGTTATTCCTCATTTGGTAGAGTTTTCAATTGTACTAAAACTATTTTCAAACTTGTTTTTGAAAACCCCTATCCATCTATGGGCAGTTGGTTGGGCGATCATGCCTTGTATGCTCTTAATTGAAAATCTATTTTAACATGTGCATGAAAGGGAGGTAGAATGAGTTATACACTTGACTCTCATCATATTTTCAATTGGTATCCCAATTGATATTTTCATATTTGTATACTCATCTTTGGTTTTCTATATATGTATGCTTCAAAACTTCTAAGTATCAATTTCTATTGGTATTTACTTTTTCATACATATATGTATATGATTTAATTGTGCTTACTATATCTTTACATTTTAAAACACAAATTATGTTTATGCTAAGCTTGATTTACTCCTTAATGATAATTATTTTTTAAATTGGTATCTTATACAAGCTTATGCATCATTTTTATTAGTATTTCATAAAGGAGGAGAAAACTTCATGTTTTAGTTTTCAATCGATTGTATTTTCAATTGGTATCTTACCTCACTCTTTATGATAAAAAATGATATGATTTGGTATACTATTTTTCAATTGGTTTTTTTATGATTTTAATGAAAAATATTTGGCTTTCACTTTCAATTGATATCAAAATTATAAGATATTTTCATTTGGTATAAAAAATTACAAGTTGTTTACAATTGGCATCATGATTTTACAATATACATATATTTTTCAATTGGTATCAAAACATACAATGTTTCATTTTCATTGGTATCAAAAGTTTACAAGATATTTTCAATTAGTATCTTTTGGTATCTTAAAAAAAAAATTATTTTCAATTGGTATCATAATTTGGTATCAAAAATTTTGATATGACTTTATTGTTTGTTTTTAATAAAAAGAAGAAAATTTCTTTTGAGTTTGTTTTATACCCCTTTGTTGATGAATTGACAAAAAGAGGGAGAGAAATTTAGAGTTTTTATATATGCATGTTTGTTTGATTTGTTATCTTTTACCATTGGTATTGATATAATGAGCATCTTTTGTTGATATCAAGAGCATGTTTATTTCATTAGTATCAAATATCATGTTTATGCATATTTATGTTGAGCATTCATTGAATATCTTTATTGTTTATTGTTATACATGAGTTAAGGGGGAGCTTCTATGAAGCTTAACTTTAATCTATGCATATATAACTCCATGAGTTTTGTCATCATCAAAAAGGGAGAGATTGTTGGCCCAGAGGCCCTTAACTCTTGTTTTGATGATGATTAACTCATGTAGTTATAGTTTACTAATAATCTTATGATATTTAGTTTCAGATATTTGATCAAGTTATTAGTAGATAATTAGCTTCAACAAAGGTGTTTTGGAGCTTTCACATGATGATTCAAGAGCTCGAGCGTCAAGGTCACATCTAGCACTCGGTTGGAGTTAAGCTCGTTGGATCGTGTTTGGATCGAGTCGACTTGGAGACGGAGGTTTATAAGAAGATCTCGGTCTTCGTTTAGTTTTGAATGTTTAGATCATTATAAAGGTAGATAGTGTTGATATGCTCAAGTTCACAATACTCACACACTTGTTTTAAGTTTATTGGTTTTGGTTTTCAGTTTAACAAATATTGAATTTCATGTCAAAAACATAGATATAATATCTTTCATATATATTGGATTCTATCCATATACAATATGCTTCAAAGTTGTTTCAATATCATGTTTTGTATTTACATGTGTTTTGGAGAAAACAAATTTCCATTTCGAAAATTCAAGTTTTGAAAATACAGTTTTTGATTTAGGCGAATTTTCAAGAACACAAAAATGGTTCAAATTGTTTGTGATATGTGTTGAATTTTTTTCACACATATTTGTATTTCAAAGATCTAATAAGAACTTATTTTTATAGAATTTATATGATTTTATAGGATTTAATTAAAGATAAAAATCCTAATTTTTAAATCCTATAATGGCTGGACTGGCTGTCCGCCGGTCGACCGGGGCAGAAGTCGGTCGACCGGGTCGGTCGACCGCCAGAGAGCTTCTGCTCTCTGGAAAAGGCCCCGGTCGACCGACCAATCGACTGGCAGAGAGTTCTGCTCTCTATATCCAGCTCTAGTCGACCGAGCGGTCGACCGGCCAGAGAGTCGTTGTTCTCTGAATCCAGGCCCGGTCGACCGGGCAGTCGACCGGTGGGCTCAACGGCCATAAATTTGACCGTTGGCCGATCGACCGCCCGATCGACCGGAAGGGCAAATCTGCCCTTTCCTGTTGCCAACGGGCAGAAATTTTAGGGGGCTATATATACCCACTCATTTGAGCTGGTTTCTTTAAGAATTTTAAGAGCAAAAATTTTCATCTTATTAAGTGTTTTAATAGCAAGTTTTAAAAGAGTTTTTAGGTTCAAAAGATCTATCTTCATTTGTTTTAAAGAGTTAAAAAAATCAAAGAAAAAGAGAATTCTTTGGGATTTATTTTTGTTCTTCATTTCCATTATATCCTAGAAGTTTTCCCAAGTATTTTCTTTGTATTTTTGATTTTCAAACTCTTTATATTCTCACAGTTGAGCCTATCTATCTATCTATCTATTAGGATCTTTGTTTTGTGAGAAAGAAGTTGTTTGTGGTCTTTGTCATCACCTAGTGTTGTATCCTTCCATTCTTTGTGATATCCCTCTAGTGAGAGGTGATAGTGTTGATATCCCTCTAGTGAGAGGTAATTGTGGAAGTGGTGTTTGTATCCCTCTAGTGAGAGGTGATTGAGTTGGAATCCCTCAAGTGTGAGGTGATTATTGTTGGTGTTGGCTTTGAGCCTAATCCCTCTAGTGAGATGTTGATTTGTTGTTTGGCTAAGTGCCTATCCCTCAATTGTGAGGTTGATCTTGTTTGGCTTTCGTGTCTTGCCTCTAAGTGTAGAGGTTGTATTTGTTGAGAGAGGAGTTCTGTACTCCCAAAGTGTATTTGCCCAAATCCTCAGTGGAGGTTCCCTGTGTGGGAAGTCCTGTGTGGACGAGTTAGTGGAAATCCTTCTGTGTGAAGGCGGGGACGTAGAGCTGTGTGTTCGAACCTCGAAACATATCCTTGTGTTTGCGTTTGATTCACTTTCTCTAACTCTCTCACTTATATTGTGCCTTGCATCATTTCACATTGTTCATTCATATTTATATGCTTGGTATTGATTGTGTGTGCCCATACTTGTGTTCAACCAAGATAACTTCATATAGCACCTCAACTCTTATTTAGAGAAATTTAAAGGAGATACTCCAGAGCCCTTCACCGGGAATTCGGCTACACTCTTTGGTTACACTAAGTGTGTTGCATTTAGTTTTTAATTCTGCATCATTTGTCATTAGATTAGCCTTACACTTATTTACCCCCCTCTAGGTGTACTTTCAAACTTTTGTTCAGGTACTCTTGTATAGCCCACTTCTCGTGCTGGTTACCCAATAAGTTTTATCTCTTACACCTTCTGGGTTTCGTAGCTACTGGGAGTGCGCTTAGACCTTATGGTCTCCTTACAACCCTTTGGGCACTCAGCTTGGTAGGTGAGCCTAATACTCAACGCTTTACCACTAACTCCGTCTCGGTGTAGTTACGTCGTGGGCGTGACTTCGTCACAGGTAATGTGGAGCGGTTTACCTGCCATCTCACACGTGCGTTAATTTCGTCGCGAGCACTAACCACTCCAAGTGTGATAGCTTTTAACTATATACGCTAGCTTCCTCCAGCCTTACTTAGCTCCGCTTGATTGTTCGCCTGTATGCTCACTGACTTTATTTCTACCTTGCTTAGCCTTCAGGCTTCACCACTCCACGGATAGTCTAGTTATAACTATGTTTATATATGTACTCATGTGGTATTAACGGTTCTGCAGGTACGGCCTTCCGACCCTTCAGCCTTCAGGCTCTCTACTTGGCCTTTCGGCCCTTCAGCCCTTTGGGTTCTTGCTCACTTTCTCAAAAGAGGGAGTGCATTCAAATAATCAAGTCTGTTAGTTATGCCTGGTAAGCGGACCTAGCGCTCAATACTTTACTGCTAATTCCATTCGAGTGTAGTTAACCGTGAGCGCGGCTTCGTTACGGATGTTGCGGAGCAGTTTACCTGCCACCACATGCATGCATTAGCTTTGCCGCGAGCAGTAATCGCGCCAAACATGATGGCGCCTAGTGCTGTGCGTTAACTTCGCTCCAGCTCCGCTTGGATGTTTGCTTACTTGCTCGCTCGCTTGCCTACTTAATAATTTAACTATTATTCTTTCTTTGATAGTTGTGAAGAGTTTGAAATATTTATTTATACTGTTTTTCAAAACTGTATTGTTTTTATATTCGTACGGATCTCCTGTATCGATACCATTTTCTTATATTCTGTAACCTCTGATCACCGATGTACGTATCACAGTATTAGTACGCGATACGACGTACAAAATTGATTTGACCTCCATGGTAGTCTGATTGAGCCGATTTCAGTTTCAAAACTCATTTTCTAATATTTTAGATTTTCAAGATTTTTTGAAATTTTTCTGGATTATTTTGGAAAATCTCCGTAGTCGGTGTCCACCGATACCGATAAGCGGCTTTACAATTTTTATTTTACAAACATAGTTATATTTTGAGAATCCGCTTTCACCATGTGTCTTAGAATCGTATTATCTATCTTAGGGTATTTTTGGGGATTTTTCAGAATTTATCGAAAATCCGGCCAAACCGGTGTCACCCGGTATCGGCGAAATCTTCCAGGATTTTTAATTTGTAAACCAGACAGAATTTCTGCAAACTGTTTTCATATTATGTCTCAGGATAATATTTCCTATTTTCTGTAATTTTTGGGCACCGTTCGGAGCTAGTCGAATATCGGGCCAATTTAATAATAATAAAATATTAATTTTTAATCTTTCTTTTCTTTTCTTTTCTTCTTCCTTCTTCCAGCGACTTCCCCCACTGCCTTTGACCAGCTTCCACCGCCTCTCTCTCCCCTTAAAACCTCCCTCTCTCTTCCTCTCTCTACAACTCTCTCTCTCTCTCTCTCTCTCTCTCTCAAACTCTCTCTCCAATCTCTCTCTCTCTCTCTAACACACTCTCTCTCTCCTTCCCCCCACACTCCTTTCTCTCTCTCTGTGCTGCAGACACCCGAAAAGGGGGGAGGGCGACCTGCAGCCAAGCCAGGCCGCAGGCCGCCGCTGCCGCCGCCGGCCGCGACCAGGCCTCGCCCCCGGCCGGTGGCCGGCCGCCACCGCGCCACCCCCTCTCCTCCTCCTCTCCTTCTTCTTCTTCTTCCTCTTTTCTTTTCTTTTCTTTCTTCTGTTTCTTTCCCCTCTCTCTCTATTTCTCTCTCCCTCCCTCTCTCTCTCTCTCACTCTCTTGCTCGGCCGGGCCCGAACTGCCGCCGGCAGGCCGGCCGGCCGCGCAGGAGGAGCAGCAGCAAGCTGCTGCTGCTGTAAACTTTCTTTGTGGGTTTGGGTTAAGCCCAAACCCATTAACCCCTAATGGGTTAAGTGGGAAACCCATTAAATCCAACCCGTTAACCCGTTAACCCTTTTACCCATTAAGTTAAGTTATGGGTTCGGGTTATCGGATCCAAACCCGACCCGTTAACCCGCCTACCCGCATCCAACCCAATAAAGGTAATTTTGCATAAAACCCCCCACTACTTTTTAGTATTTGCATTTAATATTTTTATTTGCATATTTAACCTATTTTACTGATTTTTAGTATTCGGGCGATATCAGGAGCATCCGGACTCCGATTCGGACGATTCTGGATCCGTTGCAATCGTGGGAAAGAGAACTATCTTCCCGTGGCTAGTTCGTGAGTGTTTTTCTTTTATAAATTATACTTTATCATGTTTAGTGAAATTGATTGATGGATCTTGATTATGAATAAAAGACGGTAACTATTAATTAGTAACGTGTAATTAGTGGACACTCATTGTAATAGGAACAACCAATATTATTGTAAGGTATTTCCTGAGTTAATCTAACTATCGGTGATGTAGGAATACTGACATAGACAACTCGGACACAGTCATCATACCTGCACCGCCACTGACATTCGGGCCACTATTTCACCATATTCTTGGACACTCTTATTTCATATATGGTATCACAGTTAGATAACTAGATTCACGGTACTTGAGAACACTACCCTGTTACTAGACATGACTGCTAGACACCGTTAGGTCATGCACTAATATCATCATACGGATACTGTAAGGTCACTGGACATGGTATTAGAGTAGACACTGATCACTGTATTACATTACATGTACTATCACTGAGATATTACACGGATTATTGCTACACAAATATGTTCCACTGGTACACGGATATACCAATGCATGGACTACCGCATGTCATATTATTGTGATCATCGTTACATGGATTCTCAGTATATCACCGTTACACATGCATGTATGGTTTCTTTATTCTTGACATATAGCTCCCCGTTCATATTACATGTATTATTGTTCCATGTTATCCCCGTATTCCTGTTATATACTTGTTTCCTGTTACTGATATTGTATTCCCGTTACTGGATACATGAGCGGTTGATATGCGATATGTGGAATCCCACATCTATTGTTCCCGTTTCCCGTTATCGTGTTTTGTGCTATCAACAGAGCTCATGTCATGTTATCGTATTACATGTACCCTATCCTGTACTTGTTCCTGATATACTATATAATGAAAAATAATAAAGATAACTTGGGGATGGGGGAGACTTGACAGTTGACTAGATCTTGTCGGGTGGATGTCTGGATCCATTTTTTGTCCCACTGCAGGGGATGGGGTAGTGCTGGCTACCAGCTGTTACTCATGAGCTCCCGTTTCCCGTTATTATTTTAGCTCATTGAGATCTCGTTACATGTTACAGCCTTAGCGGGCTGGCTCTGGTCTCAGCAGCCAGGGATCTGTTTAAGGCCGTTGTCCCGGGTATGCACGGGATACACCCACCTGACTAGAGCTCGACCAGTTGGTTTCCAATGAACATAATAAAATGATATAAACAATAGTGACGTCGGGAACACTTGTTTCTTGGTCACTCTCTCGTTTGGATAATGGTACCCGTAGGCCATGTCCGGATGGGTTCGACTGGAGTGCGGGCTCCAGTATGAACTGCCAGTGGTATGGGACACTGGAAGAGATTGATTAAAATACCAGGTGGTACTGATTGCTACTATTGTATAAATGACGTGACTTGCCTGAGACATGTTTAGTTGTACTAGTTACTGTTCATGATACTTTATCCGATATCATGTTACCTGTATACTTTGTTACTCTACCCGGTACATGTTACACTTTCTGTGGTGGCATACTACTCATGTATATGTATACTCGTCATTGCATATATTCTGTTTTCACATATCATTGCATATATCATTGCATCTATTCGTTGCATATATGTCTATGTACAACACCGTATTATATTTATATTGCATATGCCCATCTGCATGTTCACTTCTATCACGTCTCCACTAGCATGTTCATTTCTATGACGTCACCACTAGACACCATTATTTATGCTATAACCTGGATTCGATCAGAGACATGACCCGATGATAACCGGCTAGGTAGTGAAGATATTAAAAGATGACATGTTTATATATTTTTACTGCTTCTTATATACTTATTATATGGTATCACTAGTACAATATCATGTATTATATATTATTATCGTGCTTGTATTACTATTGTATATATATTACTGCCTCCTTCATTTTACCACTCACTAGGTCGCTTTCTGACGACCCTGGGTTTGCGTGCCAGGTTGAAGATCCGAGTTATCGTTTGGTCAGATAGTCCATTGGGTTTCCATAGGAGACTCCTCATCGAGACCCTTCATAGGTATCTTTATGCTTTATTGTTGTTATCTTATTTGTCCATATTTTTCCTATCTGTTATGATCACTCACCTTTGTCTGCAGGTATTCTTGTACTTATTTCCGGCTGGAACCCTTATACGATGGAGGTGATTCCCTGTACTGAGGCTTAACGTACGCGTGAGGTTGTTTCCACCTCGCGTATGTACGTCGCCATAACGTCCCCGTACCTGCGGGATCGGGGCGTTACATATTCATGCCGATCTCCTGTATCGGTACCATTTTCCTGTATTATGTTATACAACAATTAACATCTGTTGAGTTATCACCTGACATGCTATTACTTGACACCCGACACCTACTTGTTATCACCTGACACCTGCTTGTTATCTACTGCCATGCTTAATATTTGACTCGTGATTATCACATTTACAAAAATCCTATAACTGCTATTTTGTATTATATACAGTGACCTGTATCCCTAATACTCATGTACTCCTGAATTCCTGACCCTATCCTGCTCCTGTTATTCTCGTAATATGATAATTACATAATAATAAACTATAAAAAGGCCAAACTACATCGGGTAAGGGAAAACTGATGAATTTCAAGTGGTGAATATATTTATAGTGGTATTAAGTATGTTGTGCAACTAAAACTTTGATTCTATATGTGGGCCTTCAGGTGTTCCGCCGGGTGTACTGCCACCCCTATTACTGACTTCTTGTAGGGCATATAAGTAAGACCCTTTGCCCCTGAATTGCCTCGCGATAGGTTCCGTATCAGATATGGAACATCCTGGGCCATGGTCTCGGGTATGCACATGACCCACTGTAAACAAAACCCGTTGGTTTCATCATCAGTTTCAAATAACAATCTCGACTTACTCATATATGGATGTCTATGGGATGAAACGTACGCCTGTACACATACTTAGATATATGGGTCAGACAAGTAATAATAATAAAATGTTAATTAATAATTCATTGTGTTATTTTGCAATTTGTGTCGTATACATTCGGATTATGAGAAGATGGGACATAAGGTATACAGATGAGGGTTTTCTTGTTTCGGTTATTCCTTCGATGTACTTGTCCCATGAAGCCGTGAACTAAGCTTGTACAACTAATTTTTCCTATATTCGATTTTATTCAGTCTTGTCAGTTTATTGGTTTTGTGCTATTTTCTTCATTTAGGTGAAACCCCGGGTTATATAAACTGACGGTACGATGATGTGAGATATAAGGTGTATGTATGTGTGTGTGTGTGTGTGTGTGTGTGTGTGTGTGTGTGTGTGTGTATATATATATATATATATAAGGGTTTCCTTGTTTGGATTATTTCTTCGACATGCTAATCTCACGGATCGGTAATTTGGGCCTGTATAACTGATTTTGTCACTTTTATTTTACTTACTGCCTCCTTACCTGCTCTTTTATGCATGTGCTCACGATACGATTTTCAATGTATACTTATGATTTAGATTTATCGATACACGTGTGCATGTCCCTGCACGCCACTTGGCACTCATCTTGCCACTCATTGGGGAGTTTCTGACTCCTGAATCTGCATGTTCAGATCTTAAAGCTTGAAGCAAGATGGACTTCCTATTGATCAGAGTGGCGCAGCGGTAGCATCGTGGATCAGCGATAGATCAATCCGAAGCCCTGTTCTTTCGGGTCCCCTGCTGGTCTCCTGAGTTTTCTTTTGTAACTCGTGAGTATCTTTTGTGTTGTCCATAATTGTATATCTCTTTGTATTCTTGTATTTGTGTCTATCGATGATGTAATATTTTTATAATTTTGTGTCACATCCTGTGATAACTTTGTAATTATACTCATATGTTGAAATATAAAATGCACCACGTACTTTCGTACTCTGATTCTTACTTGTACTGATGCTTAGTGCATATATATGAGGGTATTTCTGACCTGCATATATACGTCGCAGTAATGTTTCCGTATCCACGAAGGCGTTACACTATATTGCTCATATTCGTTTTATTGTTTTCATTGTTCTTTATTCTACTTGCTTTATATTGCTTGCATTATTCATAGTTGTCGATTTTCCTCATTCAAGCAAGAAGGTAATGTGTACTTCAACTCTTATTCAAGAGGAATTAAGAGGAGAAGTTTTAGAGCGCTTAATTGAAAATCCGATTTCACTTCTTACTTTTGAGTTGGCCATTTTTATTATTGTGTTTTTTCATATTAGATTAGCATTTCACCTATTCACTCCCTCTACTAAAAAAAAGGGGGAGAAGGGTAGAGTAAAGGAAAGAGAGATCTTGTGGAGGCTATCAGACCATGGAATAGGGATCTGGTAACCTTTGGACGGCGACACCAAGAAGAAGGGCAGTTTGTCGTGTAGCAGGCATTCACAGGAAGAGATCGACGACCTTGCCGCCGACGGGGCCGAGTTCTAGTGCAGACTCGATCACGAGGAAGTGCTGGGATCGAGAGCGGGGTGAGCTGAGATGACGACATGCAGGAAGATGACGCGTTCGGGATCGAGGTCTGGTTAGGACTATGAGAGAGTTAGGTCCAAGCTCCACAAACCCGGACCTAAAATAGAGAAAAAGCATAATACTTTTGGGTTCGAGTTTCACAAATTCAGACCAAAATTAGAGCAAAATCAGATCCGAGTTCGTCAAATTCGAAAAAAATATTGTCGTCAATTTATAGTATAGCGTACGTTTAGGTTCGCCAAACTCGAAACAAAAAATTGCCACCACGCGTCACCCAGCGCCACGCATGAGAGGCGAAACCGCTCAATACCTATATGACGCCCGCGTGACCTATCAGAAGTCGATATTTATAATTAAATTTGAAAGTGATTTTTTTTAAAAATTAAATTCAGAAAGATGATATTTTTTTAAAAAAACTTGCCCTTCAGAAATTTCATTTAGACCCTTTATTCTAATTTCTCGTTGGTTGCAAATTTTTTGTGTGTTTGATAAACAGAAGATCCTAATTTTCTATTGTTTTTTTGTCAGCGCACTGCACGTGAATCAACTGGCCGTTGATTGCAGAAATGGGAAGGCTCCGAGGACCACGTGCCAATGACTCGGTCTGAAAAGGTTGCCACCTCACACAGGCCCGTGCCTGTTTCTTCGTTCGCATCAATCAAACAGTACAGCAACAAGTTACCCCTCCCCCGCCCCCAAAAAGTCCCCTCCGATCCCCTAATCCTGCACCGCTAATGGCGATGGAAACCTCTTTCCTCGCCAAATCCACCCTCTCGATCGGTAGCGCGGCGGCCACCAGCCGGCAGCTGGGGCTTGTTAACGTCGGCGGCCGACGGAGGTTCGGGTCGGCGATTGCGGCGGCGGCGACCGACAACAGTGGAGGCGGAATCGGGAACAAGGTCGGGATTCTGAGCGCGAATTATGTTGTGCCCTTCGATAAGGCGCCCACGCTCACTCGGCCGCTCGATGAGATCCTGAGAGACCTCAACAAAAGAGTGCCTGATAACCTCATCAAGAACAATTCCATCTCCTGGTACTGATTCCTCTCTCTCGCTCTCTCTCACTCATTTTTTTATTGGGAGTCTGAATTTTTTAATTTTTATTTGTTTTCATTTCAATTGTTGTCGAGGTACGAATGAGGGCTGGTAACGGTAGGGACTATCTCTATGCTGGTTTGCATGTTTAGTTTGAGTAGTGTTGTATTGACGGCCGATATTTGGTGATACTGATAGTAAAAGCCATTGACCAATACTGGTGCTAGATTTTAGACCCTGATTCTATCTAATTTATTTTTAATAAATGAAACTTGAAATAAAAACTCTACATTTATTAGGGAGAAAAATGAGAAAAGTAATCCTCTCCCCCGTTAAAAAAGAAATATTGGGATTCATACTTATGTGTTCGATACCAAAAAAGGAAATAATATAAATATAAATACACACATATGGGTGAAGCTTTAATACTCCCAGGGCATAACTATTTAGTGTTGCCCGCATACACATACACATTATCACTTGGAAGGTACAAATTATGCAACTATAATGGATGATCCAAACCGTTTAATATGATCTAAATAATTTAAAATGCCTACAAACAAAATATGAAATATTTTCATGATTTCTAACATATGCATCAAGTGACCTAAAAATGGGAAGTTAAAGATGGAGAGTTTTGAAGATCTATGATCTATGATTTAGGAAGTATAAATTGAGATCTAACTTTTCATTTATGATCTAAAAACATCAAATCCCTTGTACACTAATTTTATGGGGTTTGGAACATTATAGACCGTAAAACTAAATAAATTGACATAATCAGGGACATGTACGATGGTGGACATTGATGAAAATGGGAGTCCCCATCAAATATATTGACATAATCAGGGACATGTACAATGAAGTAGTGGCAAATGTCAGAACTTATGGAAGCATAACAAGTGATTTTTCTATCACGATTGGATTGCATCAAGGATCTGCATTGAGTCTATTCTTATTTGCCATAGTGATGGATGAGCTTATTAGAGCTATTCAAGATGAGATACCGTGTTGTATGTTATTTGCTGATGATATTGTCCTAGTCGATGAAACGAGAGTTGGGATAAATACAAAATTGGAGTTATGAAGGCAAACTCTAGAATCTTGAGGTTTTAGATTAAGTAGGATAAAAAAAGAGTATATGGAGTGTAAATTCAGTAAACAGAGAACTTGAGATCATAATATTGTGATACTAGATGGTCAAGAAATACCGATAAGCAGTCATTTTAAGTACTTGGGTTCTATTATACAAAAGAATTGGGAGATCAATAGTGATGTCAACCATAAGATCAAAGCCGTCTGGTTGAAATGGAGGAGCGCAATAGGAGTTTTATGTGATCGTAATATTCCGTTATAGCTGAATGAAAAGTTATCGGACTGCTATTAGGCCAGTTTTGTTATATGGCACAGAATGTTGGGCTATATAGAGAGATACCACGCCCAGAAGATAAGTGTAGTAGAGATGCGCATGCTTCGTTAGATGTGTAGTAACACGAGGAGAGATAAAGTGAGAAATGAGGATATTCGTACTAAGATAGGCGTAGCCTCTATAAAAGAAAAGATGAGAGAAAACCGCCTATGATGGTTTGTTCATGTGCGACGTAGACTTACAGATGTGCCAATCCGGCGAGTAGAGTGTATCAAATTAGGGCAAGTTAAAAGAGTGCAGGGAGACCGTAGAAAACATGGATGAAGGTAATATGACAAGATATAGAGGCTAAAGGCCTTAGTGAAGGCATATTGCTCGATAGGAATGAGTGGAGAAAGCTGATCCATGTGGCCGATCCGACTAATTCTCTTTTGGTTCATGTAGCCTGTCCCAAATACTTGGGACAAATGGCTTAGTTGTTGTTGTTGTAAAACTAAATAAATCACTACTTTCGACCTTTCATTTCGGGGTTGCTTGATGCATGGGTAAGAAAACTCAAAATAGTCTAAATTTTGGTATATAATTATTTTAAGTGCTATAGATCAACTTTAACAGAGTGGATCTTCAAATTAGATGTCCTATCTAATTTCAATCGGAAGGATTTGGTTCCAAATCCTCTTGGGAGGAGCATAGTCTAACTCTATTTGTATATGTAAGTATATACGTGTTTGTGTATGTGTGTATGTATGTGTGCGTGTCTATGTCTCTGTGTCTATCACTAAAATTGTATGTGTGTGTGTGTCTATGTCTCGGCGTGTGTTTGTCACTAAAAATGGCCTGGTACAAATATTTTCTTGTGTGTGTCTGGAAAAATAGCCTCATACAGATATTCTCTTGCAAATAGGAATAGGTTGTACATGTTCTAATTTTAAGATGAATACTATTATTTACTTATGGTAATCATTAGGCCATTTATTTGTACTTAGGCTATTTTTTCTTTATTTTAGGCTAGGCTTAGTGTGCTATACTATTTTGCTTTAGTTTCATATTGGATATGTGGGAAAACTTCTTTTGTATTGGGCCTATATAAGGCCAAGACCTATAGTTTTTTATTTAGTTCAATTCATTTAAAAACTCTTTATTTTGCATTGCAAGTTTTGCTTTGTGATTGAATCTCTGGATGGTGATGTGCTGAGTGGGAGAGCGATCTCATTGGCGTTGAAGCTAAAATCTATCTTATCTCAGAACCCTAAATTTTTTTCCTTTTTCTTCTTTTCCCTTCTCGTATTACATCAGCTTAGTATCTGAGTCAAAATTCCTGTTTCTTCTTAAAACTAGCCTCTTTCACTACAAAACCCTAGATCTTCATCTCCTTATTTTCTTTAGTTTTCAAAAAAGAAAGGAAAAAGAAAAAGAAAAATTCGAAAATCCCACTGTTCTTCTTCCCCACCTCAATTGATGGGAATCATTAGGCCATTTATTTGTACTTTGGCTATTTTCTCTTTATTTTAGGTTAGGCCTAGTGTGCTATGTTATTTTGCTTTAGTTCCATATTGGATATGTGGGAAAAGTTCTTTTGTATTGGACCTATATAAGGTCAGGACCTGTAGTCTTTTATTCTGTTCAGTTCATTTAAAAAACACTTTATTCTACATTGCAAGTTTTGCTTTGTGATTGAATCTCTGAATGGTGATGTGCTGAGTGGGAGAGTGATCTCCTTGGTATTGAAGCCAAAATCTATCTTATCTTAAAACCCTAAATTTTCTTCCTTCTTTTCACTTCCCGTATTGCATCATTTACCTTTCAAAAATAGATAAATCTTCTCTCTCTTTCACCACATATGATATTTTCTTCGTTTCATTCTTGCGCCCCAAAAAGAAAGATGAAAGGTCTCTTCCTTTCTCATTCAATATCAGAATTCTCTAGAATCCCCTCATAAAGATAATAAGAGAAAAATGATAAATTATAAAGAAAGATATTGGACAAAAGAAGAAGAAGAATGTATGTTAGATTTTCTTTATTTTTAATTGTTTTTGAAATTTTGTTATTTTAAATTTGTTCTTAAAAGTGTTTTGAGTAATGCATTTAGGTTTATTCATTTTTTAGGCAACTAGGATATTTTTATTTTTTTAGGTCTTAAATTCACCTCTTTGCTGGAGTTAGAGTAAGGTCATAAATTTTTTTTGTTTGCTTCTACATTTGCTTCTAGGTTAGTTTGATTTGACATTTCATTTTATTGCTTTTGCTTTGGCTTGGATGAGTAGGTAGGTCCTTTTCCTGTGATCTTTTTTTTAATTTTTTTTTTATGTTTCTTACTATAGATAACACTCAATTAATATGTAATTTTTCCCTTGTGAAATGAGAATAAATTTAGAATTCTCAACTGTTGTTTGGTATTGCTTTGCCTACTCCTCATGTTCATATTAATTCAAATTATTATGATTCAAATTCAAATTTGAATGTCATTAGTTCTATAATTGAATTTAACATCCAAATTCCGTTTTATCATTATTGAGGATGATATAATATAGTACTTGATATGTGTGTGTGTGTGTGTGTGTGTGTGTGTGTGTGTGGTGTGTGTGTGTAACAGTATAGTTAACAATATTAGCTACTTTTTCAAACTAAAGAAGGCTTATCAATAGGGATAATCAAAATCATAGCAAATGTTAAATAGATCTAATTTTTAAACTACAAGTCAAATGAAATTTTCATAGAAATAAGGATTTTTATCAAATAGAAACCAAATCCTTAGACAAATTTTAATAAAATTTTATCCTTTTTTAAAAAAAAATCCTTATTAACTATCTAGACTAATCGAACTTTTGTTTCACGTGCATAGCACATACCAAAAGTTGTTATTTTTAACTATACTGTATTACATTATATCATGTTCTATATTATATCACGAATTCTAAATATGATTAAGCGAAATATGGATATAAAATTCAGTTATAGAACTAATGACTTAAAAATTTGAATGTGAGGTCATAATAATTTGAATATGAAGCAAATAAAGATCAAATAACACTAGAGAATTCATAATTTCCGTAGTTCACAAATTTTGAATATTTTTGAAACCTAATTCTGAAATTTTAAAATGAGACAATAGTAAAAAGTTTAATTAAAAAATGATTTACAATATTTGCAATTTCTAAAATGAATAGTTAGCAAATTTTATATAAAGCACAAATTATGGGAAAGAAAAAATAAAGTGAAGCAATTCTCTAGATTCACAATCTGACTTTTAATCCAAAAGTTTCATCAATAATTAGAAGATTAGTCGTAGTTGTATTAACTCCAATTGTGCCCACCACAACTAACTTAACAACTTCTAATATTGTGAAAGCTATAGTCTTAGAGCAGTAAAAATTGGATAATTATAATTAAGAAATTATTCATTGGAAAAATATTAAATATTTCTTTTTATTTCATTTCACATAGGAAAAGTTACATATTAACCGAGTTATCAATACAGTAGGAAACATCGAAAATTAAGAAAAGATCACAAAAAGGGACCTAACTGTCAAATCAAACTAACCTAGAAGCAAATTGCATGAGCAAGCAGAAAGAAATTCCCGACCTTGCGTGACTCTAGCAAAGAGGGAATCAACCTGCGTGAAAAAAAATACAAACATCCCAGTAGGCTCTAGAAAAGGGAATATACCTAAATGCATTACTTTAAGCACTTTAAGAACAAATTTAAAACAAAGAAAATCTTGTGGCACATTTATCCTGTGCCACAAAAGCATAACTCTTAGCATTTACTCCACAGAAGGTGAACATACTGTGGTGTTGGAACTATATGCCAGGGCATACTAACTTAGAAAGCATGTCCCTGAGCAGTAAGTTAACTTTTTCTTTTTTTAGTGCAAACATATATGCTTTGATACTTTATTTATGTATGATCTTAGATCAATCTAAACAAAAATTTGACGCTTTCTTGATGAGAAATATACATTAGTTGAAATTTGAGGGCAAATGATCACTATAAAGATCCAAATCAAAGAGAAGTCTCAATTGAATCTTATCATTTAATCAATCATAACGATCAATCTTCTCTGTGAACAATTATGGTGCTTTAAGAGATGCTAAAATTCCTGCAAATATAAGTTCAGTCTGATAGACATGTCATATTTTAGCCTTGACAATGATATGCCGCAGAATGGAGCGACAATGTTATTGCATGCTATAAATCCTTGAACCACGTGTGGGTAACTTAGGTTGTTGTATGCAACGGACTGCTAAGGAGTGAGGATCCATATTTGATTCCTTCACTAGATTTATCAAAACTATAGAACAACACATATGAGCTTAGTATTGAAGAAATAGATAAGTGACCAACAAAAGTCTATCTGAATAAGTTGGCATTTTTATGGAAAAATTATCTAGTACATCTGTAGGCTTGAAAACATTGAATGTTGGGATATTGAATATCAACAACCATATCACATGCATCTTCCAATTTTAAATTTAATATCAAAACATTCTTGCATCAATTACTCTTGAAGTGTTCAAAATCCTGTTCTAATCTTTTTGTTGATTTGCAAGAATTCAAACAACCATGTATTTCTATAGGCTCTAGGATTTCATATAAGGTGGCATGAGAAGCATTATTTCTCTATAAGAGTAAGACACAAATCTTTGTTACAATACCTAAACTAAACATTATATCCATGAGGAAGAAAGTATCATGTTTGAACTATATCTAGTGTATCTTATATATATTTGGATCTGGAATAGTGGCTTTGATCAGCTGTAGCATCATAGTTTCTATTGTGTCCTCCAAGTCGAAGAAGGCAACTACTAGCTAAACCAAAATTCAAACATATCTATTGCCTTGTTAGTTACCAGATCACATGCTTCCAGATATTACTTAAAGGGAATCTTTGATGGTGTTTTTTCTTTTAGTGAAAATCTTATTGTTCAAGAATACAAGTTCTCTCAACGTATCATGTGGGATTGACATCAACTTTCATCTTTTTCAGAAAGATAATTTTCAGATTTTTATTTTTATTTTGTTTCTTTCACCCAAGCTCACAATTTTTCATCCATCGTGAGTTTGCGAGGAGATGTTAAAGAATACTATTAGAATGACTATTATGTAATACTAATTATATTATATGTAGAGGTTCCTTCTTATGTAATTGTAAGAGCTTTGTATTTAGGCATTGCCTTCATCAATAATGTAAATAATTCTTAATTTCTTTAACCAATTTAACATGGTATCAGAGCCTCTCTTTCTCTGCGGATCGTTTTGTTCACACATCGTCCTCAAGTCTGCGCTGGGCCGCGCTCACGTAGCAAGTGCTTAGCGTTGGGCTGAGCCACTTTCACCTTGCACGACTCGAATCTGACACAAATCTTGATCTCTGCATCTCTTGCCAGCCACCATATCGTCTGGTTCGTCTGGTTCTCCACCATCTTCTTCATTTTGCACGATATCTTCATCCTCATTGATTAGCTCCTCTAACGGATCTATCACTGATCATCTTTTCTTGTAAAAACCGGCATCTCTTCTCCGATTGGTGCCATCTTCTTCTACTTAGTTTGATGATCTCTCGAAATATCAATTTCTACTGAGTTTAAGGATTTCATAAAACCTGGTTACCTTTTTTCATTAATGGATTTCACACTGTGTCAATGTCCGTCAAGCTTCAAGCTAAAGAGATACCATGGGTTTTTTTGTTTGGAATCCGCCTTGTGTATTTTAAAGAGACTTACATGCTCAAAGTCCACCTTGTCATGCAAAAGAGACTTAGGTTAAGCTTCAGAAAGTGCTCTGTATTGATTGGAATCCATCTCTTCTTTCTTTTTTCTCTTTTCTTTTCTTTTTTTTTTGGGGGGGGGGGGACATTGTTCAAGAATACAAGTTCTCTCAGTGCGCCATGTCATGTGGGATCGACATCAACTTTCATATTTTTAGCAAGATGTTTTTCAGAAATTTTTATTTTGTTTCTTTCACCCAAACTCACAATTCCATCCATTGTGAGTTTGCAAGGGGATGTTAAAGAATATTATTAGAATTAGTATTATGTAATTTTAATTATATTATGAGTAGAGGTTTCTTTATTATGTAATTGTAAGGGCTATGTATTTTGGCATTGCATTCATCAATAATATACACAATTCTGAGTTGAAGATTGATTGAACACTTATATTCTATCTTCTTTAGTTAGTGAATAAAGTTGTCTGGTTTGGTTATTAATATTAAGGTATTGATGGTAATTGGCAGAAAATTGAGTGGGATTGAGAGGGGGGAGCCTTCCCAAGATTTTTTGCTGCTGTCATATATTTTTGCGGGATGATTATGAGCGGAAGCATTTAGTAACTAACTATTTAATTCAAGCTAAAGTTGGATCACAGTTTTGGGTGGAACTTTAGCTTGTGTTAACTCAAAGACATGTGCGTAGGATGACAAAGCTTTGCGTACTTTAAGGAAAGTGGAATTGTTGAACATATTCGGCTCCATTATTAGTTAGCTGGAAATCTAGTCATTTATACAAATTCCCTTCCCTTTTCCCAGTCTGGGAAGCAAGTTAGGAGCTATTTGTCTTTACATAGATGAATCTCAACCAATGCCACTTGGTTTGAGGTTTAGAGAGGAAAAAATGACATGTTCGTTTGAGATTTAAAATTGTCTTCTACGTGAATGTTACCTAGTACTGTGTTATCAGCAGGAGATTCATGACTCCAACGTATTCTGCTGAACTGCTAACTTTCTCTCTCTCTCCTTCTGATAGGTCCTCACCGTCGGCGAAGGCATCGGAGATGACTGGTTGATATCGGTGGCAATTCCTTGGTGGCATCTCGACCTGCAAATTGGAAGAAGAAGAAGCAAGGAGAACAGGCAGCACCAAGGAATTGAAAGAATTGGGGAAAAGAACTTTTATTGCTTCAAGAATTTGAGCTCAGACGAGCTCTTCTTCACCAGTGAGCTCAACGAGCTCTCAAAGTCCCTTTTTAGGGCAACAAATCAATCAATGCCCAAAAATAGGAGAACTCGGGCTTTTTAAATCGCTCTCATTCTTGGGCCGGGTCACAAATGGGTTATGTCACATACTTGACCCAAACCCGGCCCATTACAAATCAAACAAAGAAGAAGGATGGAGCTCAGAATTCCATCATTGCTCATCCTTAACCAAACCCGACCCATTGCAAATCAAACAAAGAAGGAGGATGTCATGGTCGGGCGCACGTACTCCAGGCGCCACCGGGCCCGTGACGTGCGCCGCGACGCGGAGCGCGCGAGGGCCACGCACGAGGACGCGCTGGGCGCGATCACCTGCAGTGGCTAAAGATGGAAAATAGGAATAGCTTTCTATTATTAGTTCCTAATTTAGTGGAGTAGTTAAGATAGGAATAAACCTTCTATTATTAGTTCCTAAATTAGTGGAGTAGTTAAGATAGGAATAAACCTTGCAGTGGCTAAAGATGGAAAATAGGAATAGCTTTCTATTATTAGTTCCTAATTTAGTGGAGTAGTTAAGGTAGGAATAAACCTTCTATTATTAGTTCCTAAATTAGTGGAGCTTGTTGCTCCGGTTGGTTGAGGCCGCTGGCTATATATTCATGTAACAGACATTTCGTAAAAGCAAGCAAGTTGTTTCCATCTAATCTCTCCTCTTCGTTCTCCAAACAAAGCCTGCGACTGAGGGATATAACCTCGCCGGAGAAGACGGATCGCGACTACGAACTGCGTAGTCGAGGTCCAGCTGTCCGAGGGTTCAACGCCCTTGACAGAGGAGGGAAGATTTTAAAAACCCGGGAACTCTGAAGAACAGAGAAACTCAACTGGGAGCTCAGAATATCATCATCGCTCTGAAGAACAGGGTCATCATCGCTCTGAGGAACAGGGGAACTCCACCGGAAGCTCAGAATCTCATCATAGCTCACCCCTTGAAATCGACCTTGCCTCAAGGTCGAAGACTGGAAATTTTTTGACCAGCTCCCAATAATTCTCCCATGTGGCATCAGCCATAGGTAATTGTTTCCACTTGATTAAGACCTCTGTTACTGCCTTCCCAAGTCGACTTACCATTCTTCTCTCCAGAATGGCTTCTGGTTCTTTAATTATCTCAACAGTATGGGAAGGCATTTGATTTTGTACCTGTATTGTGTTGCCCAGTTTCCTCTTCAATTGGGAAACATGGAAAACATGATGAATTTTGGCCTCATTAGGCAATTCCAATTTATAGGCAACTGAACCTATCCTCTGTAGGATTTTGAATGGTCCATAGAATAAAGGAGATAGCTTTTGAGACCTTCTTCCACCCACTGAAATCTGTCTATATGGCTGTAGTCTCAAGAACACCATGTCCTCGACTTCAAATGATCTCTCTGTCCTGTGTAAATCAGCCCACTTCATTCTGTCTTGTGCCTTGATCAAGTTATCCTTTAATAACTGGAGGGTTGCATCCCTGTCCAGTAAGGCATCTTCTACAACTTGTAACCTGGCAGTCTTTGGAATGTATGAGGAGATTGTGGGAGGAGTCTTACCATACAAAGCTTGATATGATGCCATTTTAATGGATGAATGCCAACTGGTATTATACCAGTACTGTGCCCAGGGTAGCCATTTGCACCAATCTTGAGGTTTATGAGAACAAAAACAACGTAAATAAGTTTCCAGACATCTGTTAACCACCTCTGTCTGTCCATCAGTTTGAGGGTGGAATGAGGTACTCAGTAATAGCTTGGTTCCCTGCAAAGTCCACAGTTCCTTCCAAAATTCACTGGTAAAGACAGTATCTCTATCAGATACTATGCTGTGAGGTATTCCATACAAACTATAGATATTGTCTATGAAGGTAGCAGCTACTGTCTTAGCAGTATAGGGATGAGAGAGAGGTAAGAAATGAGCAAACTTTGTTAACCTGTCAACAATAACAAAGATAACAGACTTTCCCAAGCTCTTTGGTAATCCTTCAATGAAATCCATGGAGATCTCTTCCCATACCTGTCCAGGAATAGGAAGAGGTTGTAAAAATCCTGCTGGTTTAGTAGTCTCATATTTAGACCTCTGACAGATGTCACATTCCCTGATATATCTTTTAACACTATTTTTCATTCCCTGCCAGTAAACTACCCTTTTAAGCCTCTGATAAGTTTTTTCATACCCTGAGTGTCCCCCTACAGGTGTATCATGATGCTCAGATATTAGTAGCTGAACAAGAGGGGCTGAAGGACTGATAAGAATTCTTTCTTTATAATAAAAAAGCCCATTCTTTTTCTGATACTTGGTAGTATCTAAAAGACCATAACTCCACTTGCTGTCCAGTTCAGAGAAAAAAATATCAGTACTTACCATTTTTTTTAACTAAGTCAATCCAATCAGACTTAACAACTGAAATTTCCAGCAATGCAGGTGTTTCTGACTCTTCAGTCCTTCTGGATAGGCTATCTGCAGCTACATTCTCTCTGCTCTTCTTATACTCTACCTTATACCTGTAATTACACAACTTCAACAGCCAGGTGTGTTGGGCTTCAGTGTAGAGTCTCTGTTCTAACAAGTATTTCAATGGCTTATGATCAGTTCTGACAATAAACTCCATTCCCAAAAGGTATTGCCTTCACTTTTTTGTGGCTAACAACAGTCCCAACATTTCTCTTTCATATGCTGAAGCAAATTTATCAGGATTTTTTAGTTCCTGACTGATGTAAGTTATGGGATGATTGTCCTGCATCAGAACTGCCCTAATCCTACTAGCAGAAGCATCACATTCTATCACAAAGGGAGCAGAATAATTGGGAAGGGCCAAAACTGGAGGATTGATGAGAGTTTTTTTCAGTGTTTCAAAGGCTACCTGAGTGGCTTCAGTCCAAAGGAATGCATGTTTCTTGGTAAGAGCAGTGAGGAGCAGCTAATGTGCTATACCCCTTGATGAACTTCCTATAGTAACCAGTCAATCCTAAAAACCCTCTCAATGCCTTCAGTGTCTTAGGCACAGGCCAATCCACCACAGCTTGGATTTTATTCTGATCCACAGCTACCCCTTGAGCAGATACAACATGCCCCAGATAAGCTACTTCTGGTACCCCAAACTGACATTTGCTTCTTTTAGCATAAAGCTGGTTCTTTTTAAGAATATCAAATACTATCCTTACATGCTTCAGGTGATCCTGCAGACTAATGCTATAGATGAGGATATCATCAAAAAAAAAATCAGCACAAACTTCCTAAGATAAGGTTTGAACAGCTCATTCATCAATGCTTGAAAGGTAGCAGGAGCATTAGTTAAGCCAAAGGGCATAATCAGGTACTCATAATGTCCTGCATGAGTCTTAAAAGCAGTTTTAGGGATGTCCTCCTCTTTCATCCTGATCTGATGATAACCACTTCTCAAGTCCAATTTAGAAAAGATATGGGATCCATATAATTCATCCAGTAGCTCATCAATTAAGGGTATGGGGTACTTATCCTTGACAGTTTTTTGATTCAAAGCCCTGTAATCCACACACAACCTCCAGGTGCCATCAGCTTTTTTAACCAAAACAACTGGAGAAGCATATGGACTCCTACTGTTTCTGATAATCCCTGTTTCTAACATTTCATCCACCATTTTTTCTATGATATTCTTCTGCTCCCAGGGATGTCTGTATGGTCTTAAATTGACAGGTTCAGTACCAGGCACAAGAGATATCTGATGATCATGACTTCTCTTAGGTGGAAGACCAATTACCTCTTCAAAAATCATCTCATACTCCTTACATAAAACTTGTAGCTGATGACTGCATTCAGAAATAGGTTGGTTTTCTGTTTTGTGACAGATGTACAAAACCCACCCCTTAGCTGATTGATATAGGGTTTTTTCCAACACCCTAGCTGAGACTACTTCCATATCATTAGGATGTACTCCCTGTAGCTCCCAAGAATTGTCATCTTTATTGATTTTCACTTTTCTCTTTTTGAAATTCACAGTCAGCTTATCCAAGGTCTGTAACCAGTCTACTCCCAGGACCACTTGACAGCCCCCTATAGGTAATACATGGAAATCAGTCACAATTTTCAAGTCTTGACACTTAAAACACACTGATTTACATAATCCTTCACTCTGTAGCCTGTCATCACCAGCTATGATGACCCTGAAAGATGATTCAAGAGTGACTATAAGTCCTGTTCTTTGCACAACCTTTGGGTCAATAAAATTGTGTGTAGATCCTGTGTCCAACAGTACATTAACAGGTTTCCTGTTTATCTGTCCAAAGAGCCTAATTGTTTTGGGTGATACACTTCCCTCCATAGCATGGAGTGATAACTCAGGCAAACTGTCTCCCAATATTTCCTTTGGTCTTAACAAGATTTCCTCATCCTGCTCGTTCTCAGAATCCTCACACTCAATCAACATTAAACTCTTACCCTGACACTTATGACCTGGACTATAGGGTTCATCACATTTAAAACATAATCCCTTCCTTCTGTATTCTTCAACCTGGGATGGAGATAACCTTCTCATTGGTGTAAATGATGTTGTGTTAGTATCTTTTCCAGAAGCTGTAACAGGTTGATTCTTTGTACTTACCTTAAAAGGAACAAACCTAGTTTGTTTCTTTTCTGCCATTGTAATACTTTCCCTAGCCACTGCACTACGATAAGCTGATACCATAGTCATTGGCTTATCCAATTTGACCTTTCCTCTCAAATCTTCACGCAAGCCAGACAAGAACAAGCTGATTAAATTCTTCTCAGTTTCCTCAATCAGATGAGCCAATCTAATGAAAGCTTTATGGTACTCTTGTACTGATCCAGTCTGTTTCAGATTAGCTAGTGCCGCAAGAGGATCATCCAGGTCATCCGGCCCATATTGCAAGATCATTTCATCATAAAATTCAGGCCAAGTAACTGATCCTCCTTTCTGTTTCTCCAGCCATCTCCACCATAATAGAGCTTCCCCTTGCAAATAAAAAACACAGAATTCTACCCTATCTTCTACTGGAGTGTGATGAATGGTGAATACATGTTCCAACTGGTATAACCAATTCAAGATATCTCCATCACCCTTGAACATAGGAATTTCCACCTTAGGATTTTTTGGAAGAGGAAGCTTACCAGTTGGAGTGAAGGAAAACGGAGGCTTCTGATTTTTTTTCAAGAAGCAATCTGATTTTCCTCCGAATATAGCCGACTGCTTCAAATGTGGAGAAGTAGGAGGCACAAATCTTGGACTCCCCTTGGACACCTCATTAAAAGGATCTTCACATCTTCCCAATTCACCTTGTCCCTTACTTCCCACTCGGGTTTCTTGGAACAGTCTGGCGATCATTCCAACTAATTCCTCATGTCTAAGGTCCATTCTCTCTTCACTAGACCTGAACCTTTCATCAATAGATCTCATCTTATCATTCACCTTCTCCTCGAGCACTCGGGTTCTCAGTGCCGTTCTCTCGTCGATAGCTCTGAATCGGAAGTCACTTTGACCTTCTTTTTGAGAGGTTGAACCTTCCCCGAGCTTGTTTTCTTGATCGACTTCTCTCTTAGGATTCCAACCTTCATCAAAAGAGACTGATCCTCTCGGTTCCGTTTCCGGGGTCAGATCGTCCCCCTCACCTCCTTGATCGTCTGGAAACGCTGGGATCGTTGGCTCTGATACCATTGATAGGTCCTCACCGTCGGCGAAGGCATCGGAGATGACTGGTTGATATCGGTGGCGATTCCTTCGTGGCATCTCGACCTGCAAAATTGGAAGAAGAAGAAGCAAGGAGAACAGGCAGCACCAAGGAATTGAAAGAATTGGGGAAAAGAACTTTTATTGCTTCAAGAATTTGAGCTCAGACGAGCTCTTCTTCACCAGTGAGCTCAACGAGCTCTCAAAGTCCCTTTTTAGGGCAACAAATCAATCAATGCCCAAAAATAGGAGAACTCGGGCTTTTAAATCCGCTCTCATTCTTGGGCCGGGTCACAAATGGGTTATGTCACATACTTGACCCAAACCCGGCCCATTACAAATCAAACAAAGAAGAAGGATGGAGCTCAGAATTCCATCATTGCTCATCCTTAACCAAACCCGACCCATTGCAAATCAAACAAAGAAGAAGGAGGGAAGATTTAAAAAACCCGGGAACTCTGAAGAACAGAGAAACTCAACTGGGAGCTCAGAATATCATCATCGCTCTGAAGAACAGGGTCATCATCGCTCTGAGGAACAGGGGAACTCCACCGGAAGCTCAGAATCTCATCACCTTCCTTCTATGAGCAGGCTTGTGCTGTTCTCCTTCTTTACATCAGCTTTTTGGTGTTCCCCCCTCGTCTTTTAGTAATTCGAGTTTTTTTGAATATGCGAGAATTAAGTCAGCATCAATTGAGGAAATATGAGAGAGGATGAAACTTTTTGTTGGTTTGACATCTACAGCAGAGAGAAATTAGTGCTGTGCCCATTAAAGAAGATATACTCATAAATGAAGGCAGTACTAGGACAAGAGGCAGACCCAAACTAACTTGGATTGAGGTTTTGAAGAAAGATGTGAAATGAACTGAGGATATGGCTCTTAATAGAGCTGAATTAGGAAAAATATTTAATGGTGAGCTGAGCCTAAGTAATTGGAATGTGATGGATATGATGATAAAAGACTAGAAGTATAACTTCTATTCTTGGTTTAATGCAACCTCTTGTGTATAATTATTCAACCTTAGAATACCAGTAGATCTTGCTGGTTTTTCTCCTAAATTGAATGAAGTTTATAGTATAATGTAAATAACAAAGATTATTTTATTTTTATCTACCTACCAAGGTGACTTGCAAAGTCCTATTTCGAGTTTGGTTATGGGTAAATTTTAAGAATCTGTCATGAACTTTTAGGGTGATGTCTTGAAATTACCATAAACATTTTTTCTCTTAAAAAACTACCATAAACTTTGCAGTAAACTAACATGAACTTAGCAATTGATAAATAACCTGGAAACACTTTTTGGCCTTTTTATTTTCAGAAAGAAACCTTAACTCTTTATTACTGTAAAATAATTAAAAAAGAGAAAATAATCCCCCTTTTGACCATGAATTTGACCTCGGCCATGGAGCTCGAACCCCTACTCGAGCTCAAGATGTAGGCTATAGGTTTGAGTTCCATGTTCGTGGAGGTGGGATCTCACAGTTGTTCAAGCTCCATGTTTGTCGAAATCAAACCATGGCTATGGGTTGAGCACCATGGCCATGGCCATGGGTTGACTTCTAATTTTTTTTTTGTATTTTTTGCCTTTTTGGACACATTTAGTCATGATTTAAGATTTGAGTTTGGAGATGTATAAATTTAGATATAAATTTTGATTTTTAGCATGAATATGATAGGGAGGAGGAAAAATAGAGTTTTAGGAGAAGGAAACAAATAGAAATTATCAAATAAATAACATTTAAAAAATAAATTTTATTACTTAATGAAATTTATATTGGCTTTTAAGAGAAAATGTTTAATACTATTTGTTAATAGAAATAAATATAATTTGCGACTTTAAATTTTTTTAGTGTCATTTTCTTAAAAATAATTTATAGGTCATAAAGTTACTGATTTAATTAGTTAATAATTCTATTTTTGTGTATTAGTTAACGCAATGATTATTATTTTTTATTATTAATGGGTAAATAATAATTATTTAATATCAATTAAGGGTGTTATGAAATGCTAGAAATTCTTTTCTATAATTTTTAGAATTTTTTTAAAGATTTTTTTGTTTCTTATAATCTTTTAAAAAAATTATTTAGAAAACTATCATGTAGGGCAATCTTGTCCTAAAATGTCACATGCATGTCATGTGATCGCTTATCAAGCATAAGATAACGGATGGTAGTTTTCTAAAATGTTTATGGTAGTTTTCTGAACAAAAAGAAGTTCATGATAGTTTCTAGGCATAAGCTCTATAGTTCATAATGGTAGTTCTTAAAGTTTACCCCGAATAATCTTGTTCTACAATCCGCCATGGGTTACCTTTATGGCAATACTTGCTGATTGCTTTTCTCTACGTCTTGGTCTATCTACTCCATTTCAAATTAAGAATATTCGATGAGGACGAACTTCTATGTATTATATGCAGTTCTTAAATAATTCTCATAGTAGAAACTGCAATTCTTATACCGTATCTTGACTTTCTCTCTTTGAACGGTGTTTTGTAATCTATGCAGGTACCATGCAAATAGAATGTTGAGCTTCTATGCCCCAGGTAACTTCTCTTGCTGTATTTATGTAAAACACGTGCAGGCTCTCACTCGTAGAACTCCTGCTGTTGCCAATGTCTGATCATTATTTTCTTTTTCGTACTAAACATGTCCAACTTTTCGTGGACTCCCGCCTGCTGTTATTTCAACAGAAATTTCTAAGGATTGATCATTATTTCTAATTATTCTGGAATCACCCACAATTTATTCAGAAGTTAGCAATTCTTTGCTTTATCAAGTTGTTCTCGTGTTCCCTCATTGACAGTTGGCTAAATTTTTTCGAAAAGAAAGTTTACGAGGAATTTGCTCACTATTTTCCTTCACGGTTTGATGCTAGGTAAGACTTGATAGTATGATTTAGAAAACTAAAAGAAAACTGTAAAAAAATAGATAGAAAAGGAATAAAAATAACATCGGCAAACTCTGTAAGTCACTGCCCCACATTTATGTCCAAGGTTTAGAACAATGTGCATAATTTATCTTGCCATCTGCACAAAATGACTACACTTTCCCCCTAGCCTTTTTATTTACAGTTCGGTGCCCATAGTCTTCTCATTCAATATATTACTGGCTGAGGACATATGTAATGTGACTATTAACAAAAGTCAATTTCTCTAGTAGCAGAGGAAAGTATTCTTTTTGATGCAGTACTACTATTTGAATTACACTTACTGATATTGGCTCATTTTCACAAGGCTGGTGCGGAGAAATACGTGACATAATATATTCAGATAATGGAAGCGTGACAGTGGTTTATCGTGTTACAATAAGAGGAACTGATGGAGAGGTACCTTCCTATGCTACAAACTTTTTCTACTTCTATGTTTGTCTCCATATTTTTTGTTTCTATCATAGCGACATATCTGGTTGTGAAAATTGTCAACTTTCATTCTATGTAGCTGAATCAATTATTTAATTTTTGGATGAATCATGATCATCTGCTGCTACTCAAACCTGAAATTAACATGTATTTCATAGTTGATCCTACAAGACATGCAACCAAGATTAGAGAAAGTGATGTTTCAACAAAAAATAGGGAAAAGTCGCTGGAGCCAGGATCTCAGGATCCATCATCTTCGTCCTTGACCTGTAGCCTTTTGCCCCTTTCATATTTCAATTTCCATGAGGCAGCCTGACCATAGCTTCATCAAATTTACTATTGTAAAATTTATGTTAATGCTACAGTATCTTTATAGGTATCTTCAGAATCATCATCCAAGCGGTTTTTTTCATTAGAAAAATTATCTGTGGAGGACAGATCAAAGCTGAGGAATCTTTTTCAGTGTGAACATACCACAATGGTAAAGTCTTTATGTCATGCTAGAGGTCTGGGGTTTGAGTTGTACTCCAAAAGAATGAAGAATCATACACATTATACATAAAATTGAGAAACCTCTACAAAAGAAAATTGATCAAGTATTTATGAAAGTTGATGACCTTGTATAACACACAATGAATTGGTGGCAAATTTCTGTACTGGGTAGATGAGCAACTACGGCCAGTGGGTGGCTAGATAGTCATATATTATTTGGTTATCCAATATTTTTTAAGAAACGATGCTTGCTTTTTTGGGAAGAGTCTGTGAAGATGGAAAATGCCTAGATGTGCTATATTATATAATTTTTTAGGCATAAAATAAGCCAAAGAGCTAGATGGTATCATCTTCGGAAAATTTCAGTTTTTGAGAATACCGCAGCTAGAAAATTGTAACTCAACACTTTCCACTTTCTTTGGGAAATTACTTTAGTGATGAAATAATAGTTTTGAGGGCAACCAGCACCAGCTGAGCCTTACATGTGAAGATTTTCACCCCAGAAGATGTTTAACAAGTATATTCAAGGTAGCGAAGGATTGTTGAGATAAGTTGGTCTGAATTAGTAATATAACTCGGTAGTTTTGTGCACAGTGACAGAGTTCTTTTCTTTTCTGTTCTTTTTCTTTTTGGAATTGGGGTTTGAGCCATGAATGGACAAAAGGAGGAGCAGATAGAAGTAGTGGTAGAGAGCTGATCTTGGACTTTTGTTATGGATGAATGAAGTGAGAGTAAGCATAAAGTATCTCAGCGGAAGTTGGAATATTGTTAGGGCAGAGTCTGAGGTCGGGTTTAATGTACAGCTTGTTTCAGCAAAAAAAGTAAGCTTGGGAGGGACGCTGCTAGGCAGAAGTATCGATTATATTGTTAAACTGCATCACATAATACATCTAAAAATATAGAGAGTGTTGATTGGTGAGTTGGCATTGTGGACATACATTGAAACTAGATGCTAATTGTTCCCAATAATCAAAGGTTGGATAAAGGTTTATTCTGACTGGGCATAGGGTCAAGTTGTTATGTGGGGGAGGTAGAGGCATTGTTAAAAAGCTTGCCTCAACATGTTGTGACATGTGTTAATGGTATCTTCCACATGCCTGTAGAATGAGCTGTCTTATGCTATCTGGTCTAAACCTCTCATTCTTTGCATTTGCGCATGGATTGTATTCCTTTTTGTGAAGTCTCCATCAGCTATACTTCTCTCTTGAAAGTAACTTAGCTTCCTCCAATTGTAGATACTGACAATTATGCCAGCTTTAAACTTTGATGGGATAATTATTTCAGCTTTATACTCCTCTCTCTCTATTCATATTAAATGACATTCTTCAATATCTGCATCCAACCTATGTTGCACGGACACAACAACAATGAAATGGACACGACACGCGGACACGTGACAAATTCTTTAAAATATACACGACATGCGTGTCGGACACGACATAGCTTCATGATAGGAGTGTCCGTGCTTCATAGGATCCAACTTTTGCCATCAACAGGAACTACTTATTGTTTCTGTCAGCACCCCCCCCCCCCCCCACCCCAACAAAAAAAAAAAAAATTCCCCCTTATTATGAAAAGTAGGCATCTCCCACTTTAGGCTGTCAAAATAGACTTGGCACCATCCACATAGGTGCATCCAGATAAAATCCTGAATGTAAATTCATGACGAGATCATGCACGTAAATCAAGAAATATAAGAGAGAGAATGCAATTTTCTTGTTCTGGCGAAATGTGTTCGCTACAAACAACCTTTGTAAGGCATAATGGAGCCATATGGATTGTTTTAATGCAAAATATCAATTTGCAACTAGGGTTAGAAGTTGATCAAATACTTATCAGATAGTCCTTCAATTATTGGTTTAGGTATTTGATTTGGGTGATGTTTATGTGAAAACAAATACATTTTAGTATTTGTGACTGAAACAAATAGAATGCGAACATTTGTGTATCCAATTCATTTGTTTATC